>CAIGRB010114027.1:0-22517 GCA_903798255.1 Fraxinus quadrangulata
CATTGAACTAGCTGTTCCAGAATAATCATGGCACAAAGTTAAGCTAATGACGTTAAAGAAGCGCTTCTTGGGAGGCAATCCAAACTTTTTCCCTTTTCATCTATTTTATTTTTGAGTTTTAGGATATTTTTATTTATTTTAAGTTTATTTGTAACTCCTTGTCCATTTCCCTTTTTCCCCTTATATCTTCAATATGTTAGTTGCTTTATTAGATGTTAGAGTTAAGTAACACTTATTCCAATTATTTGATCTTGATGCTTTATTTGATTTTTAAGGAACATGACATCGCGAATCATTTAAACCAACATTGACTAAGGAACCAACGGAAGCAATAAGAAAGCTAGTCATTGAATTAAAAGCTATATCAGGGGAGTCTTTTCTACACATTATTTCCCACCCCTTTATATGCGGATTTAGGTTTAAAGATATTGATGACAATGTCTAATTTAAAAGACATTGAGGACAATGTCTAGTCTAAGTTCGAGGTGGAAAACATGAGTTTTCATTTTTTTTTAATTTTTGTATGCTTTTATTGCTTTAGTAAAAAAAAATCTTTTTGTATGCTTGTGTGAGTTAGTTGGCCGGCTGGCAATGATGAATATATTGAATCATGAATTGATCTATGTATGGTGAATGAGTTGCATGTTTAGATTAATTTCTACTTTTTCATGTGAAATTTGATATATATTGAGCACATGAATTAAGTTAAATATTGTGTAGAAATAAGTTGATTTCACAATTGAATAGGTTGAAATAGTGGACCATAGATGCTAAATCCAAAATCACTAAATTTTACATTCTTGGACCAAATTTAGAATAGTTTGGGGAGATTTCACTGTTGTAGGAAAATGTTGAGATAAATAGGAATTTCATGTGTGAAATTAAAAATCTTGTGTGGATTTTTAATTTTAATATGATGCAATTGGGTGAAAATTTCAAGTTAGAGGTCGTTTTACTTAAATTTGGGTTAAATGAGGGACATTGCACTAATTAATGGATAAAAAAATATATTATTAGAAAATTTCTCTTCGTAGCCTTTATGACTCAAAAAATTAAGCCTGCAAGGGTCATTAAAATCTGGTACCCTATGGTCATCTGACTTGGGAGTAATCGGTCGAAAACTTGTTACATGGGTCATTTAGAAAGTTTAAGAGAGATAATGCTTCAAATACATAACAAAAAAATCACTCATATAAAAAAAATCAGAAAAAATCAAAACAAGCAAGTGCATGAAATAGAAGACACACCAAATGCCTTGGTTAAGTTTCAAGCACTTGTTTAAGAAAGTTTGACTTTTGATAAGAGATTGCTAGCCTAATGAAGTCCTAGAGATTGAAGTAATCAAACTTAATGGAGAATCTTTGTTTATTGAAATATTGAAATGCAATTAGTGAGATTTACCTAAACTAGAAATGTGAGGATAATATAAAATTTAACCTTAGTTCACACACTTGAAAAGAGCGAAAAAAATAAGTTTGGGGTGTGTGAATCTTACGAGTGATGGAAGAACATATTTGACCATTGAGGATCGGGAAGTGTAACAATTTATGAATTCATAATGCTAGTCTTAATTCTTCACACACACGCGTCAATTTTTCATTGAAAAAGTAGATTTTAGTTTATGTATTGTGATTTTGAAATTGTGCATAGATTTAATATTATGATTTCAATTCTAAGATAAAAAGACAGGTTAGCTAGCTAAATCATTTTGCTTTGTTGGATTAACTGTTCGTTAATTAGGTAATTGGCACTGCATTTTTTTGTATTTGTTAAAGTTTAGTTTTGTTTGAGGACAAACAAATGTTCAAGTTTGGGGTTTAATAAGTGTATTTTCAACACTTATTCGAGTCTTGAAATGATAGAATTTTATTATTCTTTTGACGAAATACTATCTAAATTATGTTATATTGTATTTTGTAGATAAAACTCAATCTTTACTGAAGAATTGGAGAGCAGGAGCAAAAGTGACGAAAATGATAAAATTCAAAGAAGAGGACTTAATTGAAAAATAATAGGACATAAGAATTAAAGTGCATCTTTCGAAAGAATTTGAGGAAAGAAGTTTTGTGAGAATTAAATTGCTATAGATTAATTGGATTAGGGAGGAAAATTGAAGGGGACTCCTTTTGAAAGAAAAAAGTTGGGCTATATCAGAATTCCTATATACGTACGACTAACTCATATTATACATACCCAGGAGACAGCGGTTGGGAAGAAGGAAAAAAAGAGAGAAGAAGACCAAAAGAAAGAAAATAAAGGGAGAATTGTGGCTGTAGCAGAAAGGAGGACAAGAAAATTGCCAGAAAAGAAAGAGACAAAAAATAAAAATAAAAAGAAAGAGAGAGAAAGAAAGAAAGAAGAAGGAAGAAGAAAAAAATAAAGAAAAGTCAACGGCAAAAAAAAAAAGGGCAGAGGGAGAAAGAGAGAAGGAAAAAGAAAAAAAAAGGAAGGGGATTGTCAACGCCAGAAATTTTCATGTTTCGTCAATTTTTGGTGGCATCTTTCCACTTTTTCATGTTTTTATCTTTTGAGGATGAATAATTAATTTTTATATTAGGGAAAAAAATGTAGTCGACTTGTGATCCTTTATTTTTTTATTCAAAATTTATGTGATTATAGATTTATGTGTTGATTTTATTATGAGTTTAATGTATTAAATTATCTGATCAATATTTTGATAATTATGTAAGTTTCTTACGAATCGAGAGGTGAGTATGAAGTTTAGACCATATAATAAAATTCGATAAATTAGTATAATGTGTAGAGATACATATATTAATTATTGTGGTCATAATTTGAATTCTTAGAACCAGTTTTTCGTTTAACTAAAATTGATTCGCATAGAGATATGTAATTGAATTAGTTTAATACGCACAATGAGAACTCGAGATGGGTAAATTGAATACAATAGAAGAATTCGATCGAACACTAAATTAGATTATAAATCTTGAATTAAGAATAAAGGTGATCAATAGATGAAATTGTTATGCCCTAATATTCATCACATATTTGTTTCTCCAATTATTCGTTGTTTGCAATCGTTTTATATTTTCAATTAGTCAAAAGTAATTAAGAAAAATCATCATAATTATTTACTTGCTTTTGTAGAATAAANCAATTATCATAAATATTTACTTGTGTTTGTCAAATAAGAATTAGAATAATTAGATTAAGTCCTAAACTATAGTCCGCGTGGGAACGATAATCCGGATTCAAAGGTTCAATATATTACTTGTTATGATATCATACACTTGCGATATAAAAAACGCAACACAACGCTTCCAACTCAAGTTGCATTAGCCTTTTGCCATATATAATTGGAAGATGTAGTATTATATAATTGAGACTTTAACTAATTACACAACTAACAAACTATACGCGTGGCATTATATATTTGGAACACTTTATAAACTAATTTCACTACTATCTCAGTTGTTAATCTTCACCATTCTAATCTGCGCTTTGAATAAACTGTCTAAAATCCCAAAAAATTGTGATGATTTTTGTTGGTTTGTATAAACAATGCATCTCACTGTTAAGTTATCTGGCCGGCGGAGTTGTTTGGAGTGGAGCTCACTCCGTCAAAATAGGACTGCTAACATGAGAAACTCTTAATGCATACCTTTTGTTCCTCATGATTACATGTAGTGGTTTTTCGGTTTTATTAAATATATATGACCTTCGTTGATGGGTCAATTCTTTATTTCCTTTCGTAGGATGAGGAGTATTATAGATTACCTAAAAAACGACGAGTATATTCATCATTTACAAATAGGATTATAGATACATTTGGCTTTTGCCAGTTGGATTCCTCGTTTCTACTTGGCTGGGAAGCTAATCTAATTCTTTTGTGTGATGGCTATGCTGTAGTGCCACCTTTTTCAATATCCGATATTTCTACAATAATTGTTGCCGCTCAGTTAGCTTTATAATGCACTTTGAATCATCCAAATCGAATATTGGGAGATAAAGTTATAAAAAAAATACTGAAAACTGTTCAGCTGCCAGAAATTAGTCGAGGCACGCGTCCCAACCAAAAAAGGGGTGCTTGAGGCATCAAAGCCTAGGCGCGCACCTTAGTACAAAAAGAGGAAAAAAATTGATTTTCCTTATTTTTGTTTTGGTAACAATTCAATGCAATTTTTTTGGCATCCTTTAAATATCAAACTCGACCAGAACGTGAGGAAGACCTCCTTTTAACCTTAAAATATATATTCTACATATTTTGAAGGCGAAGAACGAGGCGCAATCATCAACCAAAGGCAAATTATACAAGTTTATTGAAAAATATTCATCTCTTTTCAAGATTCAATTCAAGAAATTGGATTCCTCCACTTTCTTCATTATTTCTCGATCCGGGTGATGTCGTTTCATTATTTTTTGTATAATTTAGTAATTAGGATGGTTGACTAGGTTTTTCAATTGTATTGGATGAATGTTGAACCATATTTTCATTTATTTTAATTCAAGACATCAATTTAGGAATTTCGTATTATTATTTGATTGATTTTACATACTCATTGTACTACTTATTGCTTGATCATCAATTAAGTAGTTAGCTGATTGTTGTAGTGTAGGAATGCTCACAATAAGTCTAGAACGTGATAAAATCAACATTTGTAGTTAGAATTAGGAATAATCTATTTCACACATGCAATCTTGTTAATAATCTAAATCAAATGCATGACTTTCATATGAATTCAAACTAGGAATATGATCGTCTCGTGCTAGTCATAGATTGGTGTATCTCGGAAAAGAACATTTAACATAATAGTTTTATCAATTGTTAAAAATGAATGAATTTACTAGATTAATTATTGAGAATTGAAATAGATGGAAATAAGGGGGATTCACGATTCCAATACAAACATTCACATATTAAAGAAACATCATATTTTTTTGTTTTCTTAGAGTAAAAATTAGTATAAACAATAAAACACAATTCTCTTTTGTCGCTACGTTTCGAATTTGATAAAAGCTATTGAATTACAAATTAGATATTATTACTCGTGGGAATAATACTATTACTCACATATTTTATTACTTGTACAACGATCACGTACATTTGCCAGTTTTGACCGAACAAGTTTTTAGCGCCGTTGTCGGGGAATAACGGATTTAATTTTAGTTTAGTAGTTTATATTACGTTCGATTTTTTAATTTATTATTTTTTTTTTGTTCTTTTAAAGCTTTAATTAAAATACATGATCTCTTTTTATTTCACTCTTAGTAGGTTTCCACCGATTTATACAAGCCCTTGACGAGGTTGATGTAACTCCAATAGATTATCAATCGAAAGGAAATTCAAAAATCGCAGAAGAGAACAACGTCAGGCAAGGGGAATGACTGATAATCAAAATCAATGATAGAATCACGTTCAGGTTCAAGTTCAAAATCAATGCTGCAGCAGCCAAATCAGCAGAGAGTCATGCAGAATGAAGCTCCCATTTCAGTTGGGGATTATGTAAATCCAATCCCTGCACCAGTGCAATCCGCTGTGGTTTATCTTCCATTCGGACAACCTAACTTTTACCTCAGATCGAATGTCATAAATCTTTTCCAAAATCATCAAGACATCAAGATTTTTGAGAAATCCACGAAGAATCCTCATGAACACATTTAAGCTTTTCTTTTGTTATGTGAAGTTATTATTCACGAAGGGATATCTACAGATGCATTCCAAATTCAATTATTCTCTCATACATTGAGGATGTCGCAAGAGAACGGTTCCTCCGTTTACTTCCAGGGAGCATACAATCATGGAATGATATGGTTCAAAAGTTCACCATAAAGTTTTTCCCACCCTCTCGAGTTCAGCTGATCCGGAATGAAATCTACACTTTCAAGCAGAAGGATTTCGAGAGTATTTTGAAGCATGGGAGATGTTCAAGAATTTGTTTAGAAAATTCCCTAGCCTGGACATTCCTAAGCAGGCTTAATAGTATCTCTTCTATTACGGGCTACACAAAGAATTTAGAAATATGATAGATGCATCAGTAGGAGGTTCAATGATGAAAATTGACGTCGATAAGGCCAATGAATTGTATGAAAAGCTAGCCACAGAAATATGATAGATGCTTCAGCAGGAAGATCAATGATGAAACTTGATGTCGATGAGGCCAATTAATTGTATGAAAAGATAGCCGAGAATCAACCAATATGGCCAACCAATAGGGAAGCTCCAAGGAAAACAACATGGGTGATAGGATTGGGGCACAAACGAAGGTTCTTACGATGAAAATGGATAATCTATCTCAATCAGTTAACATGGTACACCAATATAAAGGTTACTCAACCTGAAGAGATTAGCTATACACAGAACTTTCCAAAACAACAAAACAATCCCTACTTCAAGACTTATAATCCGGGTTGGATAAACCATCCAAAATTTTCATGGTTAAACAATCAGGAGTGAGGACAAGGACAAAGAGGAAACAATCAGAACAAGCCACTAGGGTTCCAACATTAACAACAACAAAAGAGAAAATCGTTATTGGAAGATTTGTTATCTCAGTACATCTAAAAAACTGAGACCAATTTTCAGAATCAACAGGCCTCGATCAAGAATGTGGGACAAATAGCGACTGTAATAGCCAACAAACCACAAGGTACCTTGTCGAGTGACACAGAGAAAAACTCACGGGAGCAGCTATTAGCAGTCGAGGGAGTGAATTATGCAACTATTGAGCTCCTATCATTCACTCCCACAACCCTGTCATGGCTTATATGCCACCCATTCCATTCCCTTAAAGACTTTGACGGCCACCAACAACAGAACATATTTTGGCCATCACTACTAGAAGTGGTGTTCAGTTGCCAAAAATCACTGCAAAGATGAAGGAGACCGAAACACTAAAGTATCTACTGAGAGCAAGAAAGGTGAAGTAGTCCGAAAAAACAACAGAGAAAGATCAATAATTAGTCTCAAATAGCCCACAGCTTAAGGCAACAGTTCCTAGCACTTCACTCACATCTCTAACATCTTCTCCTCAAATGCAGGAAAACACCAAACTGGAGAGGCAGTTCAATAAATTTTTGGAAGTCCTCAAAAAGTTGCATGTCAACATCCCATTCATTGATGCGATCCTTCAAATCTTAAACTGCTTCAAGTTTTTGAAAGAGATGTTGACCAAAAAGAGAAAGTTGTACGAGCACGAAATGATAGCACTATCCAAAGAGTGCAGGGCGATCGTCCAGCACATGATTCCTCCAAAACTAAAAGATCCAGGGAGTTTTGCTTTACCTTGCTCTATAGAAAATTTACATAATATAAATTGTTTGATTGACTCAGGAGCAAGCATAAATTTAATCCCTTTGCCTCTTTATAGGAAATTGGGATAGGAGATTCTAAGGCGGCCTCTATTATCCTTCAACTCATAGATAGATCGCTAAAACACCCATATGGAATAGTTGAAAATAGTTTATATTTCTAGCCGACTTCATCATCCTAGACATAAAAGAGGCATATCAGATGCCAATAATCCTGGGAAGACCATTCTTGTCTACAAGCCGAGCTTTGCTGGATTTTGATACTAATTAGATAGTCCTGAGGGTGTAAGATAAGTAGCAGAGTTTCACAGTGGAAAATCCAAACAAACAACCCTTTCATTTTGAGGATTGCCAATGAGTGGATCACTAGGAGAGTTACAAAGGTAGGCCAGACGCATGAGGAATTATTGGTAGGGACAATAATGGAAACACCATTGTTTGGAGAGTCAAGGATAAACTGAAAAAGTGCAACTAGTGTCTAAAATGCAGGACTGAAAACTCAATTTTTAAGCACCATAAAGAACCTAAAAGTAACAGGAGTCGAGATAAAGACTTTTAAAAAGTTTTTATTAGGAGGCAATCCAATACTTCAATCTCTTTAATTTATTCTGCTTTTTAGATTTAGAATAATTTAAGTTAATTTAGATTAGTTTTGTATTATTCAATTTTAGGGACTCATCATTCCGTACCTTGTTTTCGCTTAGATTTTCGATATGTTAGTGGTTTATTAGATTATTAGATGTTAGAATTAAGTAACACTTGTTCCAATTATTTGATCTTAATACTTTATTTGACCATATTGCGCAGGAACATGATGTCGCAGAACAGTTAAACCAATCAAGATCAAGGAGCTAACGGGAGCAATAAGAAGCTAGCAATTTTATAAACGAATTTAAAATTTAAGATACTGAGAACAATGTCTAGTTTACGTTTGGGGGTGAAAACACGGGTTTTCATTTTTTTGTGTGTTTACGTCATTCTTATGCTTAAGTGTTTTTGTGTGCTTTTATTGCATTAGTTTAGATATATAAAAATTAAAAAAATTGATAATTTTAAAAATATTTTCATTTTATGTGCTTGTATGAGTTAGTTGGCCTGACTGGGATGAAGAATATGTTGAATTATAAATTGATCTATGAATAGTAAATAGATTACATATTTAGGTTAATTTCTACTTTTTCATATGAAGTTTGATATATATTGAACACATGAATTAAGTTAAATATTGTGTATGAATAAGTTGATTTCATAATTGGATAGATTGAAATAGTGGACTATAGATGCTAAATTCCAAACTACTAAATTTTATATCCTTATACCAAATTTATAACAGTTTGGAGGATTTCACTATTGTAGGAAGGATGTTGAGATAAATAGAGATTTTATGTGTGAAATTAAAAGTCTTGTGTGGATTGTTCAAGGTCAATGAGATGCAATTGGGTGAAAATTTCAAGTAAGATATCAGTTTACTTGGATTGGTGTTTAATGAGGGACATTGCACTAATTAAGGTATAAAAAAATATTTTATTTGAAAATTTCTTTTCGTAGCCTGTATGACTCGAGTTATTAAGCATGTAAGAGTGTTACAACCTTTTGTCATAAATTCAACTGACTTGGAAGTCATTGACTTAAAATTTGTTACATGGGTCATTTAGAAAGGTTAAGAAAGAAAATACTGCAAATAAAGAAATTTTTTTTTAAAAATTGAGAAAAAATATAGAAAAAAATATATGCATGAAACAGAAGATGCACCAAATACCTTGGTTATGTTCCAAACACTTGTTTAAGAAAATTTGACTTTTGGTAAGAGATTGTTAGCCTAATTATGTTCTAGAGATTGAGGCAATCAAACTTAATGAAGAATCTTATTTATTGACTTGTAATTAGTGAGATTTACCTAAATTATAGAAGTGATGATAGTATAAAATTCAACATTAGTTCACACATTTAAAAATAGTGAAAAGAATAAGTTTGGGGGTGTGTGAATCTTACGAGTGATGAAACAATATATTTGACTATTGAGAGTAGGAAATTGAAACAACTCATGAATTCATAATACTATATTTAATTCTTCACACAGACCAACCGATTTTACATTGGAGAAATAGATTTTTAATTTCTGTATTGTGATTTTGAAACTGTTCACAAATATGATATTATGATTTCAATCCTGAGATAAGAAGACGGGTTAGCTAGCTAAATTTTTTTGCTTTACTTGATTGACTGGCCACTAATTCAATAATTAGCATTGTGTGTTTGTTAGGTTTTAGTTTTATTTGAGGACAAACAAAGAATTAAATTTAGGGGTGTGATAAATGTAGTTTCTACACTTATTCGAGAACCTAAATGATGATTTTTTATATTTTTTGGATAAAATACTACCTAATTTATGTTATATTTCATTTTATAGGTAAAACTCAATGTTTGATGAAAAATTGGAGAAAAGAATGCAAAAATATTGGAAAATGACTCAATTGTATCAAATACAAAGTTCGGGGATCGGAATGCAAATATTCAAAAGTTACGTCAAACCTCACGATAAAGATTTAAGAGTGCTAGGGGTCAATCGGATGAGGAATGAAGTCAAAGGGATGAAATATAGTCAAAATATTATCACACATCAACTTTCAGCTGAAAAAGTTATGTTTCATATTTTTAGCCTCATATTGAGACCCAATTTTGGTATAACAAGCTTTCGAATTGGAAAAATGATACTTCTATAATGATTGTAGCCCTCTGAATTAGCTTTTCAATACACTTTAAATTATCTCAATCAGATATCTGGAGATAAAGTTATGATAAAATACTGAAAACGGTTCAGCTGCCAAAAATTAGTAGAGGCACGCGCCCTCGCCTACAGGAGAGGCGCACGCCCCAACAAAAAAATGGGGTACCTGAGACATCCAAAAGCAACCAGGCGCTCGCCCTAGATATGCCTAGGCGTGCATCTCAGTACAAGAAGAGAAAAAAAAATCGAATTCCTTATTTTTCTTTTGGTAACAATTCAATACAATCTTTTTGGCATCCTTTACATATTAAACTCGATCAGAACATGAGGAAGACCTCCTTTTGACCTAAAAATCATATATTCTGCATATTTTGGAGGTGAAGAACGGGGTGCAATCATCAATCAAAGGCAAATTATATAAATTTATTGAAGAATATTCATCCCTTTACAAGATTAATCCAAGAATTTGGATGCCTCCACTTTCTTCATTATTTCTCGATCCGAGTGATGTCTTTTCATTATTTTTTGTATAGTTTAATAATTATGATGGTTGACTAGATTTTTCAATTGTATTAGATGAATGTTGAATCATATTTTCTTTTATTTTAATTCAAGACATCAATTTAGGAATTTTGTGTTATTATTTGATTGATTTTACATACTCATTGTACTACTTATTGTTTGATCACCAATTAAGTAGTTAGTTGATTATTGTGAGGAATGCTCTCGATAAGTTTAGAACGTGATAAAATCAACACGTGTAGTTAGAATTAGGAATAATCTCTTTAACACATGCAATCTTATTGATAATCTAAACCAAACGCATGATTTTCATATGAATTCGAACTAGGAATATGATCGTCTCGTGTTAATCATAGATTGGTGTATCTTTGGAAAGAACATTTAACATATTAGTTTTATCAATTGTCAAAATATATGAATTTACTAGATTAATTATTGAGAATTGAAATAGATGGAAATATAGGGACTCACGATTCCAATACAAGCATTTTAGATTCCAAATAGGTATATCGCTTGGGGTCCTCGATACTTAAGGACAGTCAATTCAATGATCTGGTGCTAGTATACAGGTTATATCATAAGGCCCTTGGTAGTCTTGGAACTAAGAATTGATACAACGAGCACCGTATACATATGCCATACTTGAACTAGATGCATTGCGATTTCTAGTATAGTATCCCGAGTTATAGTAGGTAATGATGAATATAACTGCGATCTCCTAGTTCTTGATGGATGATGACAACCCATACCGATTGAAGGGCAGACGTGCAATTGGAAAGATCGATATTTGACCATATACAATACATTGTAGTGAGATTCAGACCACGAGGATAAAAGACGAATAAGTTGTGATTGTGAGAGAAGATGTGAACTTTGAGAATGAGATCATAATGAGAAACAATATTGTAAAGCCCACATATGTTCAAATATATTATTACTCACTCATAGCATTCACATATACAGTTTTGCATTTATAGATCCCAATCCTTTCAAAATTGTATGTTGGAAGGATGTTCGGAAGATTTTCGTCAAAAAAATTGCTAATTGATCTAAAGTCACCGCTTGACCATAATTTGACCAATTTTTAAAAGGACAAAATGGGTTTTTTTTTAACTTTTATTTGATTAAAAATGAAATTTTGCATCATATGTCCCAAACCTTTAAAAAATATATAGTGGAGGTCCCAAATTTTTAATAAATATGCGCTAAAAAGAACTCTAATGGTTTCCATCCAAAATTATGTCAGTTGATCGGAAATATTCATCTTTCCAGATTCATTTAACCACCCCAACCCCAATGTTTAACCTCTAACCTACCCAACACAACCCATTAGTAAGTGGAGAGCCATCACCACCGTCGCTACTATTATTTTTGATAAAAAGTTTATCTATCTTTATTTTCTTTTATAATTCTTTAAAGGCTCTTGTAAGGAGGAAATGCAATTAATCTAATTGAGATAACAGGATCGGCGAATGTGGTGAAAATGAGGCGATAGTGGCTAACGTTGCAACTCAATGTTGCCGTATGGTTGACTTAAATATTAAAGTTTCGATTATAACAAACAATTTAATATTATTTAATAATAATTGAATTTAAGATTATAGTCTTTAAAGTATCCAATGATAGATCAATCGATCGTCGTCAAAAGATCAAAATCAAGACCATCAAATCAAACTCACAATAAATGTCAAGATTTAAGTCAAGTCTTCCAAGCATTGAAAAGAAGATCCCTCAAGACAAGACCTTAAGAGTCAAATTTCAAAAAAAAAAAAAAAAAAGAAAAGAAAAGATCAAGACGAGAGCTTAAGAGCCAAATTTCAAAAAAATGTCAAAGACTAGATTTTGTAGGCCAAATGTAAAGATACTAATATTGGCCAAAAATCTCAACTGTCAAATTTGTTTTCCCCGTTTTGATATCCAACGTCCAATAACTATTTTGAACATCCGGACTTAAGGCAGACATCCGGACCCTTGTCCAAACTCCCAAAAAGGTTTGTTCTTTGTCTTCTATAACTAGATTTTCTTTTTACATTCATTAAGATGTGCTGCAAGTGCATTAAAGAGATAAATACTTGAGCAAAATCTTCTGAGCTTACATTGCATTCATTTCTTCTACATCTTCATATTGAAAAACGTTGATTGGTCGAATCAAAATCTTAAATCATCATATTTATAAAAAAAGTTCTTATCTCTTTTTTGGTATTTAACTTATTGCTATTATTCATAAAAGAAAAAGATATCTTCTTGAGTAAATCTTTGAACTCACATTGCATCTATTTATTTTATTTTTCTATATAAAAAATTTTGATTGATTAGATTAAACTTGTAAAATCATCATATTTATCAAAAAATTTCATCTCTCTCTTAGTACTTAATTCTTTTCTATCATTCATTAAAAGAGAAAAATACTTTGAGAAGATTTTTGAATTTACATTGCACTTATTTCTACTTCATTTTCTTATTGAAAAACATTGATTGATTGAATTAAAATTTTAATTATCATATTCATTAAAGTTTTCCTCCAACACTTGAGTTATCGTTTATTACTATTTATTGAAGTGTTAGTGTCTATTAGTTCTTAATTCATTTGTATCATTTGTTAAGAAACAAATTTCATTGTAAAATCATTGCTCTAAACTTATGGGTCATATTGAGGTCCCACAGAAAACTCAAAAGTATAAGGATCAATGCTCCTTATTGCAAGTTACCTTGTGGACCATATTGAGATTCTGTGAAAGCTCAATTATCCATAAGAATTGGTGTTCATTGTTTATAAGTCACCATAAGCGTTGTAAGGATATAGATTGTACCATAAGTCAATCAATATAGTGAAAATACCTTGTTAGTGATAGAAAACTTGATAACGGAGGACGTAGATCATTACTTTGGATCGAACCTCCACAATTATATCGTTTGCGTCATTTCTACCCTTTAACTTAATGTTATTTTGTTTAAGCTTATTACTTGACCGATCTATTTCTTCTTAAGTTGCTTGATAGAAGTTCTTTTTCAAAAAAGTTTTAAAAACAAATTCACCCCTTCCGTCTTGGTTAGTTATTCTTTGGCTATCACTTAGAAGACATTAGAAATAGTGAGGCTCACAGCCAAGGCAAATGAAATTTTTTCCACAAGTGGATTAAGGTTTCGGTTGGGTGGTTGAGTAAATTGAGGCACGTGAATATTTCTCAAAGATTTTTGGATGAAAGTTGTGTAAAGGCCCTTCCGTCATACATTTTTGAAAGGTTTGGGTCATCTGTTGCATATTTTCAAAAGATTTGGGACCTCAAGGGCAAATTATGCTTTTTAATTCATTAAACGTTAAAAGATAATTTTGCCCCTTTAAAAATTTGTTAAATTATGGTCAAAAGCTAATGTTTGGTCAATTAACGAATTTTTGGACGAAAACTATCCAATAATCCGATCGTACAATTTTGAAAGGCTTGTGACCTTGGTACTACAGTTTAAAGTTTGAGTGTAATATGCACATTTTTGAAAGTTTGACACGTGCTGCATTTACCCTTTAAATATCGAGGTCCTATTATGTGACTCATTTCAACAAACAACAATTAGAGCTTCTAATACAACTATAAATATTAAAATTTAACCCTGTTTGATGGTCATTATTGAGATAAAATAATGTTTAGAATAATAAATATTTTAAAGAATGTATGGTTAAAAAGTAGGAAAAAGTTTTGAATTTACTAGCAAAATCTTTTATTGTGTGAACATACAGTTGAAAATGAGTATGAGAATTAAAAAGTTTTATTTTAAAGAAAGACAACAATTTCTTAAAGCTTAACATCAAGTAGTACATCTCAACCTTGAAATATCTATACTTTTTTGCTACCGTGGAATCAGATTCTGATATCTTCTCTATTTAAATATCTTAGATCCCAGTATTGCAAAGAAAGTAGTTTATGATAGTACCGGAATTGCATTTCCACAGCAGAACCTTGAGTGAAATATGATTCTTGAAAGTTCTAAACCTAGATTAATTAAAAATTAATTTAATTACACCCGTAAAATTCTGGACAAGCGAGTGTTAGTTTTAATGGTTCTAACTGAAATGTACAGTTTAATACTGTGTTCGAACTGTAGTTTGATAAATACAAAAATTAAAAATAACAAAAGTTGAACGCGATCACTAGATATACCGCGGTAAATCCCGAAAAGAATCATTCATGGGCCCCATTTCACGGGGTCAAAGAATTCAATAATAATTTTGATAAAAAAAAATACAATATTATTCAAGTTTTGAAATTTTGCAAAATAACAATAAAAAAAACTAAGAACTACCCCCTTTTGTTTTTTCTTCTTTTGACTTGTTAATGAAGTTGAATCAAATCCACATATCTTGAATTTATGAACACTTACTTAACTCGGCCTCAACCAGTACTTGGATTAAAAGCTTTTGTTCTTAACTTCACGGCATTTAGCTTGACACCAATTTGTTTTGAATTCTTCAAAATCTTGAAGAAAATGTTTGTTTAAAATTATCAATGAAGCATCACGTTCTGTATGATTAATCGAAGTCGCCCAAGCTTGAGCATTGTTGAACAAGGACGAAAAAAGATTGATTTCAAAGTTTATTCCTATCTCGATTTCTAATACTTATAAAAAAAAAGTAATTATCAAAACATAGAATTTATTTTTACCTAACAATCTGCAATTAAATTGGTAAGAAACTTAGTACAAAATATACTAAAGAATTTTAGATTTTTAATTTATCGTATCCTTATATTTTTCTTATAAACAAACCCGGAAGTATATAGGATGATACAAACCTAAAATATACAAGCTGTACTTGTATATCATGAAATCAGATCATGTTATGTAAGGAAACAGAATGAAAATTGCAGCTGAAATATTCTGGACGAGTTTGCTTACCATCATTGTCAGTCAAGACCTGTGCACTTATCTCATTGTTTGACAGTTATACTATAAATTAAGAAAGCCAATAATAAGTTATTTAAAAATATGCTAAGCACATTTTCCAATAATCTCCCCCTTTGGTTTTACTTAATTACAAACCTATCACACAAATTTTTAAAATCATAAATTCTTGATTTACTATTTGATTACAACACTATTTTACATTGGAAGTAGATTAGGATAAAGCTTGATAGTACACTTGGATGATACTTGGACTTTAAAATTCACTTTATTACTTATTATGATAAGTACGCTTGTGATTTGAGGGAACGCGACGATAAGAAAAAGGCTAAAAGTGGTAGTTGATGAAGGGTGTAGAATGAAAGGTAAAACTGATAACTTATGAGATGTGAACACAAGCTCCTTTAATTAACGAGTTTATACAAAATTGTTTACATTATAAAATAAAGTCTGCTCAGTCAGAAGTATAAACAGACTAATTCACGTAAGAAATGAAAGGTTGAATAAGCTCAGAAAATACAATGAGAAAAAAATGTCTTTTCCTGTTTGAGCCATATTATTCTAAGAATTCATTTTTTTTAAAAACTCATTTTTAACTATATATTTTTCCATAAAATAATTTTACACGTAAACCAAAAATTCTTTCCTATGTTTTAATAACACATTCTACAAAAAATCAAAATTTCAAACTTCATTATCCCCAAAAAATGGGGCTCAAACATGGCCTTAAGAGAACATGGACTCACAACTATGCCTCATAATTTTACACAAAAAGAAAAAAAAAAAGTGAAATTTACAACATATTACAATAATAAAATCACAGTGATATTTATATAAAACTGTAAGCTCTTTGCCTCTCAATAAATAAGCATCGATAGTCGATCGACTAATACAAGTCAATGCAACCCACTTTGCATTTTCAATTTATATATATGTTCTGCGTTTAAGCAACACAAACAAGTTGAGTGCTGTTCCTGATGCTATATCTTGATGTGCCTCCGAAACTCTGTTAGTAAAAAGGTCAAAAAGTTCATCTAAAATCTCAGATCTGGAATGTTCCCTTATTAATTCCTCAGTAATGGCTCTTATGCTCATAGATACATCTCAGACCTTTGATATGACAAAGTGGCACATAAAGGAAAAGGACTACCTGATTTACCATGGCCTTTCTCCTTGTTCAACTCCTGTGAATTGGGAAGTGACGAGGCTTGTTGGCATACAAAATCTTGCAGATATGAAGGTGGTCTTCTATCTCTAGTGCCTTTGAGGTAAGTGAGGACTTGTGGAATTGTTTTGAGAAGATTCTGTAGAGGTTTCAAGTTGGTTAGATGGACTTAGTGATGCAAATGGTTGGTCCAAAGAATATGAAGGTTGATCATGGATGATGGAAGTTTGCTCAATAGGATAGCTTAGGTCAATGGTTGATGGTTGAGCAAAAGGCATTTCAGTCAAGGTTGGTAAAATAGGATGAGTGATAGTGCCTATGGTTTTGCAAGAAAAGATGTTTTTATGGAAAACAACATTCTGAGAAATAAAAACTTTGTTTGAATCCAAATCTAATAGTTTGTAACCTTTAATCTCAAATGGATAACCTAAAAATAGACACCTTCTTGCTCTAGCATCAAATTTGTATCGGTTGTGAGTGAATTTAGAGGCTAAGGCTAAACAACCGAAGACTTAAGAAGAGAATAGGTAGGCATTGCTTTGAAAAGGAGTTCAAAGGGTGTTTTGTGTCTGACTAGTGGAGAAGGGGTTCTATTTATAAGATAGACTGCTGTAAGAATACAATCAGACTCCACTTAGAAATCTTAAGGCTCTTGCAACATTTAGGATATGTTGATGTTTTCTCCCTACTATAGCGTTTTGTTGGGGGGTTTCTACACAAGATAATTGGTGGGTGATACCCTTTTTTTGAGTATAAATGTTTCATTTCAAATTCACCTCCATTGTCAGTCCTAATTACTTTGATTTTGGAATCAAATTGATAGTCGATCGTTGCACAAAAGTTCTGCAAAGCACCAGTAGCATCTGATTTAAATTTTAGCAAGATTAACCAAGTACATCTGCTGAAATCATCTACAATGCTAAGAAAATATCTCGATCCATCATATGATACTTCATTACAAGGTCCCCACAAATCAATTTTAGTGCTTTAAAATTAAGGAGGCAAAATTTAGATTTATATTTCCAAATTTGGATATGCCAGGTGTGTTATTTGCATTAAAATCAAATTTTATATTACTTAAATATAAAAACATCGATTTAATTCCCCTTGCACTTCATGTCAATTTTGATAATTTCAAGTTAACAAAGAATTAATAAAAAAAAAATTTTGAGCGAGGACTCGTGATAGCCACCAGTTGCTCGTCATTCATAACAAGCATTAAATGGTCCTGTTGATTTGCAGCCTAGGTAAGCTAGGGATGCATATTTAGTTCGTAATGATAGGAAGGACGGAAGTGGCTAACAATTTCATATGTAGCATCACAAATTCAACTAAGAGTGAATGAGTCTTATCCACACTTCACGACCACATCTAGTTTTTCTGTGATCGGGGTTTGTTCATCCTCTTCGGAATCTGTTCATGAACCATCACTTAATTCTAGATCAACTACTAATATTTGGGCTATCAAGCGTGAGGTTGGAGCTGTTGGACCGCGTTGCCAGCCTTCAGAGAAATCTGGTAAACCCACATAATTCACAAAGCTCATCTCTATGAATTACACTATCAGGACAAGAATGACACTCCAGGGAATCGACTCAACCATTTACTTCTATTCCTAAAGGTGGACACGAAGCCGGCACAAGCCAGCAGCAACAATCTCCCTTTCGTTTTATGAAATCTTCTAGTTTATGATTGACAGCTTCATTCTGAAAGTTGTTCCATAAAAAGCCTTTGAATGTCCAATTTTGTGATCAACCTACTAAAAATGTGGCAACTGAATCTGCCATACCAGTCCTTTGTGCGAGCAGATCTTTTTGAATTAATCAGAATGTTTAGACTGTTGGCAAAGTATAATATTTACCTAAGTGCTTTAAATTTTATAACAGGTCAATCTCTAAAGTTCTCGTTATTTTAGTCTATTAACATTTATTTTGGATGCAACTGTTTCTTGCTTTCTATGTATTTTGACTTGCAGTGGTAGTTAACTTTTATATAGTTAACTTTAGGGGATTCCATAATTTTACCAAATTCACACGGGTTAAACTTAAATAGTGTCGAGGAAGGAAAATATACAACAAAGAACGAAATCTGGTATTGCATAGCCTGTCTTGGTCAACTCCATGATTATTTCTTATCAAAATTGTAGAGAGAAATATTTTCTGCTTTTCTTTTGTTTAGCATCTTAAAAGGTAAACTAATCAACATAATTCTCCTTGCAAGAACTTATTTTCAATCCAAATATTTTCCAAATTCAACAAAAATTGAATCACTCAATTTGATTGACGACGGGTAAACTTTCATTGAACTTTCTAAATTTCAGGTTACATTTTTTCTTTTACGTATTTTTCTAAGATAAAGAAATTATGCCATTGTTTAATATGTTTTGTGTGCTATCACAAAAACTTGCATAGACAACATTAGAATATGAATTGGGATACAATTAACATTTTGATAATACGTGTGCACACACGCATGCACATTGCAAGTATGCACGGGCAATCTAACCATATGATTATTATTATTAAGTTAATATTGTCGAGTACATAATTTTCTCAATTACCATCATAGATTGTACTGTTGTTACAACTAGTATTTTTATCGCATTTAGTCAAAATTAGTGGTTTAAATGTTAAGGCAATAAAATTTAGATTTATATTTACAAAATTGGAAATGCTAGGTCAGCTAGGGATGGGCCTGATCATTGAAATCATAAGCATTAAATGGGCGTGCTTATTTGCAGCCTAGGCAAGCTAGGGATGCAAATTTAGGTGAAAATGATACGAAATTTGCTTGGGGAGAAGCGGTTACCAGTTTCATACGTGGCATCACGAATTTAAGCAAGGGTGAATGAGTCCCAACCACGCTAGACAACTGCTTTTAGTAGTTCAATGGTCAAGGTTTCTAGATCATGAACTAATATTGAGACAATCAAGCATGAGGTTATAGTTGTTGGACCTCGTCACTAGTTTTCAAGATTTCTGGTAAGCCCCCATAGTTCAAAACGCTCGTCCTTACGAATTACAAGATCAGGACAACAATCCCAATCCTGGTAATCGACCCGACCATTTAGCATCAAACTACTAAAAATATGGCAACTGAATCTGGCATACAAATCCTTTCTGCGAGCAGATCTTTTTCAAATAGTCAGCATGGCAGCAGATCTCATCAACTTGTGGGTCGTGAGACGTTCACGAAGTAGAATATTTATCTAAATATTGTGAAATTTTATGACAAGCCAATCTCTGAAATTGTCGTCATTTTAGTCCACTTAGAGTTGCTAATTACTTTTATTTTGCATGTAATTCTTTCTTGTTTTCGAAGAAAAATTCTTAAAAGCGCGAATTAAAACTTTTCGACTGATAGTGTAGCTCGAGCGAGAACTTAGCGCAGGTTAGCGACATGTTGTCGCTCGAGTGAAGGCAAGACGGCAGGCGATCGACAATATTTCTGTTTCTACTGCTCGAACGAATACATGACGATGAGCTAACGAAATTGTGGTATCGTTTTTCTCCTCTTTTCATACTCGAATTCTAGAACCTATACAATTTAACTTATACAAATTGCAACTAACTCCTTGACTTTTACATCATATTAATTTCAGTCTTTTTTGTTCACAAACTTGTCAATTACAATAAAATCTAACAAGCTCTCCATTTGTCATTTTGTGACAAAACTGCAAATCTAAAGTCAATGTAGTACAAAATACAAACACAAAACAACTACTACTCTCAAAACCAACTGTCTTGGCTGAAATGTGCTTTTTCTTTGTCTAACTATTTCTTGAAACAGACAACTCAAATACCCAGTGTACAAACACGTGAGACAGTAATATAGATAAACACAAGTCAAACAGATAATCATAAGTTATACCAGTTAAATTAATATGCAATATCAATGTAAACCAACATACCAAAAAGAAAACATTGATATCACTAAATATCAAATTTTAGTCTAGTTAAAACAAAAATATCATATACCTCCGAATTAGAATTTTTAAGTACATCAAAATGTTAATTGTCAAAAGAAAAATATTTTCAAACCAATCAAATACTCTCCTTTTTTGTCACAAATGACAAGGGACAACCTAACAACTATGCAACACCATCATCCTCATCAGAAGTTGTATCGTCATCCCTGTGTAGTCGAATCCATCGCAAACCCCACTGAAGATAGCCGACTGCCCCACCGAGGGTAGCAAACTCTATAGTGTGGTGATAAGCAATGGCTTTTAACTGAGTAATCTTTGCCATCATCCGAGCTTGCTGCTCAATCAATACAAACATCTGTCCCATCAGTGTAATCGAAGGATCTACGGGAACATATGTAAATGGAGGAACGAAATCAGTAGGAGGAGGAGCAGAAGTAGAAGTAGAAGCGAAGGGAATATCAATAGATGATGGACCAGAAGTAGAAGTTGGGATATTCAAGGGATCAACAGAAATGAGGTCATCAATAGGATCAGCTGGCACAGTCGGATCAACTGGCTCAGAAGAAGCATGAGACCTACTCTAGAAAAAGGTAGTGTGGCCAATCGACTGAGAAACTCTCCCCGGAACCCCTCCAGGAAACTAACCCCAAGTACTGTCAGAAAGCGATGAATCAAACAAGCATAAGGAAGTCCCACCCTGGTCCCCGTGACACGAAAAGCTCGTAAAATCTGCTGGCAAATGAAAGAGGGTAGATTAATAAAGTTGTCGTGTAATAAGGCGTACAAAAATTGGGCATTCTCTATAGGCAATGAAGAAGTATGTAATATAGGCCACAGATTTGTGCATACAATACGCAACAGAATCTGACGATCAGTAGAAAGAGATCCAATGAGGATCGTACTTGGACCTCCTTCCAACGGTGTGTTAAACACTGTCAAACGAACAAGAGAGTCCGTCGAAAGGGTATCAACTGATAAGTATGGAAATAACGGGTGAACGACCCGGGGAATATGAGATATACTAGAAACGACATCGGGAGTGATCTTAACAATCTTACCCCTAAGAAACTCCCTAAAAGTAGATCCGCTAACATTTTGAATGTTAGCATAAAACTCCTGAATGAGTAGACTAGGTGGAGGAGTTAAATTAATAAGTAAAGGATCCCACTCCTCGGAAGTGAAAATGGCAGCGACGTCGGGGAAAATGTCAGACAAGACTACATTTTGCTCCCCTAACACAGGACGTAACGAAAACTGGGTCCCGAATACAACTTGGGCAGTAGCGGATATAAATCGGGATCAACTTGTGCAGTCGTTCATGCTCGTTTAGATGGTATCTGAGAAGTATACCAGACACACTTGTCAAATAATGTAACAGATGATACTATCGAATGAAATACAAAAATGCACGTGAAACGAAAACCAAAACAACGCTAACCCAACAAAAACCTGACAAACAAACCATATGAATGCAAATCAATGTAAAACAACACTAGAAAACTAACTATAGATGAAACTGTGATGCATGGACAGAGATGACATGGTGTCGTGACACCGGGACACAATGCATTGACGTCGTGATGTGATGTTTCGACTTTGTGATGCGATGTCTTGATAGCATGCCGCGGTGATGTGATGCCAAGTCACGTCACGTCGTGGCATCAACATCAAATGCAATATAAATGACATCAACACGACAAACTAACAACCCAAAAGTGATCAAGTGTGTGAAGGAGTATCAACCAAAGATCATGAAGCTCAAATAACATCGAAAAATTGTATCTAAGACGTGACATGAGTGTACAATCCAATTAACTCAATCACAATTTCAACCAAAAACAACAAATTCAACGCAATTACAAGCCACCAACTAAGCCTAACCCAATCTCCATCAAATGCTAAGCCTCAAACAACAAAACACCTAAAAAATTCGACCAAAAAAATGCGACATGCTTGTCAAACCATGCAAAAATAAGAAGAATTCACCCAAATGATGCAATGCAAGATGAAAC
>CAIGRB010114027.1:38793-103134 GCA_903798255.1 Fraxinus quadrangulata
CGAGGCCATGAAGATTGAGACTGCAAATCCCGCAAAAGTTGTTTTGACGAAAATCGAGACAATAGTCGAAGTACCATCAAACAATGCACGACAAAATTATTCAAACTAAGCACTTAGACGTTTCACGATTATATGTAAAGGTAAAATATTTCTTTTTACTTGGTAATGCTAGTGGAACGCTCAAAATTTTGATAAATTCACGACAAAATGTTTTACTTTAAAAATATATTTTTCAAACGTAAAAATAGTTGAACATATCAAATATTTTGAAAAATATTTTAAAACATCTCTCGAGTACTTACATTTGATAAAAATAAGAAACGAGGTTGTTTCGAGCCAAAACTGGCTTACAGGACGTCCGGTACGCATATCGGACGTCCGGTAAAACCAATTTTGGCCCCCCAACGGTCATTTTTCTAACGTTCCAATTTTTGAAAAAAATAACGAATATTTGACCGTCCGGTACAGTGCGTCCGGTAAAACAGATTTTTTGACAGTTTGTGTGTTATAAATACCTCACTTTTTCTCCATTTGCAACACCTATTCTTGAGCTTTAAAGTGAGACTTTTATTGATCACAACCACCTTATTCTATATCTTTAAGAAGATAAAAAATCATTAATTCTTGAGAAACTTTTCAGCAATCAACTTTGAGAAAAATTTTTAGTTCTTCAAGAAAATTTTTCACTTCAACACTTTGAGCTAAACTCATTATCATCTACTGAAGTGTTTTACCTCTTCTCTTCTTGTTATCAACCTTGATTCTATCATTCAATAAGAAGAGAAGATTTCACTTGTAAAACTCCTTTTTGAATCATGGGTCGTGTTGAGGTCCTGGAAAGCGTAACATTGTAAAAGGAACGGTGCTCTTTGGTTGTAAGTCATCGAAAGCGTTGTAAAGGGTTGAATTGTACCACAAGTCAATCAACTTAGTGAAAAAGTCCTTGCTCGTGACGGAGAGTCTGGTAACGGGGGACGTAGATCATTGCGTTGGATCGAACCTCCATATTATATCGTTTGCACTCTCTAACTCTTTTACTTAATGCTTTTACATTGTGCATGTTTTATATTGATTCATCTACATACTTATTTGTGTTTAGATTATTCTCGATCATTTGCGTGTTCAATATATTAAAATCTTGAGTGATTAACGAAAAAAATTTAATAACAAATTCACACCCCTCTTGGTTAGCCAATATTGAGCTTTCAATAAGAATTTCAAGAGCATTAAGTGAGATATATTTTGAGAGAATTCTTTAAGCCTATATTGCATTCATTTCATTTATTTATTCATATAAAAAACTTTGATTAATTAAAGCCTTTTTCATCATATTCATCAACATTTTTCATCTCACTTTTTGTACTTAAACTTATTTCTATAATTCATAAAAGAGAGAGAAGAAAAGTTTTGAACTTACATTACATCTATTTTTTATGAAAACAAATCTTGGGGCACCTTTTAAAACCCTAGGGTCGTCCAGAAGTAAGGACCACGCATTACTACATATTTTGAAGAGCTTTTGGAGCAGAGAATGAGCGAAGAACACGAAGATCGAAGCCAAGAACACGAGAATAAATTCAAGAATTATATTGGGTGATGTCGATTTTTCAATATTCTTTGTGTTTTCTTCTTCATAACATGTTAGGCTAGATTTATTTGTACTAGAAGAACGATGAACTATGTAATATAAATTTTTAATATTTAGTTTTACATTCTTGACATCAAAAGCATGTTTTTGGATATTTAACAATTTATATAATTTTATTTTCTTCACAATTATTGTGTACAGTAGTTGTGTGAATTTGGTGACTTATTTTATGCATTCGAAAGAATGAAAATAGGTTCGACATATATATATTGTCATAAGGTTCGATAGGAGATATAAATATATCGTTATATCTTATGTGAATCTTTAAGTGTTCATGAAAACAAAGGCATTTTTGTATATTCGCATCCACCATAGAAATATTGTTGGGTCATACATGAGAATATGTATGACATTGCTCGAAAGAGTGTTGAATAATTTAGGAACATTGATTCGTCAATATTTTACCGTGTTGTCAAAGTGTAGAACTAAGTTTAAAACGAATTATTACATAGAGATTCGTGATCCTAGTACATTAATCATAAATTAAAACACTCCAACTTACATTAAACGCCGTTTGCATTTAATTTAGTTAAATAATTTATAATTGTATACTTAGTATTATTTTAGCTATAACTTCATCAAAACAAACACGTCATTTTATTCTAGTTTCGGTTAAGATCAAGGTAATAGGAATTGAATTAATCACTCTTCGTGAGACGATACTCGAACTCAAAAAGTCATTTTATTACTTATTAACGAACCGCACACTTGCGGTAGTTTTTATTCGAAATATATTTTTGTGAATAATGGCATAATAGGGAGGAGATTTTTTGGAAGTAAAAATCTCATATAAAATGGCTGCAAGAGGAAGAGGATAGTAAAAAGTTTTTCCATGCTAGTGTGAGAACAAAAAAAAAAAAGAGCTAAGTGATTGAACATATGGTACTGGAGGATGGGACGAAATTTCATACAGAGGATGAAATGCATCAAGGAGTCGTCCAGTATTTTATAAACTGTTCTCGATTTCTCCAGTAGATTTGGAAGGAAATAGGATGGAGTTAGTTCAGCCAAGCATCACAGATGATGATAACAGAATTTTATGTAAGATACTGGATCTGGAGGAAGTTAAAATAGCCCTTTGGTCCATTCCTGTTGATAGTAGCCCGGGGCCTGATATATTCAATGCGGCGTTAGGGGCGACCAATATAATCCTCATACCAATAATCAGCTTGGGATCTATTCGCCAGAAGTTCGAACCTTGTCCATGGAAAAAATGGTCGTGGAATTATATAGTGCCAAAGAAGATGTCATTTTTATGTTGGTGTGCAAAAAGAACTGTCCACCGGTAGACAAGGTTGTCCAGTCTATTGGGATCCCACTGACTTCTCAGTGCGATTGCTGTCTATTGCCAAAAAATCGAAAGTATTGATCATATTTTATGAGAAAATGAGGTGCCTCCAAGGTATGGGAATACTTTGAAACTCAATTTAACTTATCTATTCCTAAGTTTTTTTCGTGGAAAAGTGAGTTGAATTTATGGTGGATGAAAGCTGAAGCTTCAACTAACCATGGGATACTACGAGTTCAGCCCCTATTTTCATTTCGTGGGTGTTGGGTTTTTTTATACACAATAAATCCCGAGCGATGATGTTAAATCGATGTTGGATTTCTCAACACCTTAGTGATGGCTCGACTCGAAAATAACTTGAGAGCACTAGAAACAACTTAATAGAGTTAATGTTGCTTGTGGTCAAACCCTCATGGATGGCTCAAGTTGTGGTTATTAGTTTGATAGTGATATATGTTAGCCCATTTAGTGAACTTTGGCCCAATTGGAATGACCTAACTAGTGTATCCTTTGTGGGTGAGTAAACTCTATTTTCTCTTCATTCGAGGCTTGCAAATCAATCACCAAGTGTACCCTTTGAGGGTGAGTAAACTTGTGGCAACCAAGTGTATAAAGTTGTGGGTCGAGCCTCCTTGGTTGGTATTCGTTTGGTTGATCAAACTGAGTCCGGATCAAGATTTCTCAAAGATTTTCGCGATAAATAGTATCAGAGCTCAGGTTGTTGAGAAATCTATGATTTTTAGGGTGAAAAAAGGGCTGGAAATCGACTGAAAAATGGCTGAAAACTGGCCAAAAAATAGAATCAGAAACTGCCCAGTTTTTTAAAATCTCCGTCGGACCTTTTTTGCATTTTTCGGCGAAATCGCTCATCTTTTGGAGAAACGGAAACCACTGGTGGACTGTACAGGTAGAGGCGCATTTGGAGGTCTAGCGAGTGGTGGTCGACGTGGCACGTGTCGTCGGAGCGTGAAGCCCACGCACAGAGAGCTTGGGCAGCGCGTGGGAGGTTTTTTGGCGACAACATCTTCAGGTAGTTTGTGCCTGACATTTTGGTGTTGCTAGTTTTCTGTTTCATGTTATACAACGAAATTTGGGCGATTATGTTCTTCGCGTGTTCGGGATTCGATCGTAGTTGGTTGATTCATGCGATTCTTAGAGACTTTAAGACAAATACTGGTGGTCCTAAAGTAATAAATTCGCATATCTTGATATTTATGGACCTTCAGATGTGGTCCGCTCAGTATCGTGTTCTTTACCTTTTATTATTGTGGTTATGGTTATTGTGTAGAATAACAATTTACTTTTCGCATTAGAAGTCATCATGTGGGTGACATTAGGATTGGTGTTAGCATGAAGGGGTAACCATTACCTATTGCTAGACCTCAGAATTAGTTGTTAATTATTTGCCTTAAATTCATCGTGAATTTTTTATCAATTATTTTTCATTATTAGAACTGCATGTGACCTTAAGAAAGTTTATTTGACCATTCTGTGTGAATTGTATCTGTACTTATCTTGTGGTCGTCATTTGGTTGCATTTTGTATTTTGTGCATTTTTGGGTAAAATTGAAAACACGTTTTAAGTTGTACAGTTTTAATGAAAAATATGATTTTTAATTTGGCAAAACGAAAAAAGTTTTTCATAAAACTTTTGATAGCAAATATGGTCTAAGTCAAGTGCAAAAAATAAGTTGTATTTTAACTGCAGTAAATTTGGATATGGTGAAATATGTTGTCATATGTATGAAAATAAAAGGAAAGATGAGGTGAGAGACGTGGCGAATGTGGTTATGACCCTAGTGAGGTTTATTGAGTGTAAACCTAGTTACTGCATGTGCATCCGTATGTAATCATTTATGCATGTGTGTGATTGCTCAATTTCATTACATGATTATATGTTGCATTTCAATGTGTTTGATCGTACATTGGCATGAATTGGAGTGATGTAATTGTTTCCATGCATAGTGATTTTGGATGTATTATCAGTGTGTTGTATGTCTAAGGGTACATTGGTGGTTTGTACCGGGGATGTGGAATGTGGCATTTAGATCACAAGTGGAGAGGTGATCAAATATTGGAATCCTTTATTCGTGAAGAGACCCTGATCAGGTGGAGTGTAAGAGATGTATTTCTATTACTTCTGTTAGATGGAGACCCATTATCCACGTAGGGTGGGAGAAGTGATGTAGTGATAGAGTATTATTCCGAGGACTTAGAATCTATAGAAATTTACTAGTTAGACATGAGTTGAGTGATCAGTCTGGTGAGTTTGGTGGGGGGATGAGGTGAGATATGTGTTCTCGAGGTATGAGCAACACAGAATGGGATATGATGAGTGTGGTGACATCTTTTCATATGGTCATTTATGCATTTGTTTCATATGTGTTGACCGTGTGCTTGATTAACTTGGTGTTAATCTGTTGTTCGGTGTCACGTGTCTTTTTGAAAAGATTTGTGTTATCCTATATGATATCTTCATCGCATGTTTATTTGCTCTAAATTGATTGTTGTGATTATCTCTTTCTACTTGGGTGTTCTTGATCTTAGTTCTAGTGAGTACATGGAGCAGGTATGGTGTGTGTTTTGGGTTTGAAACATAAAGTAAGGAATGCGATACCAATTTTATTGGTTACCTTGATTATGTAAGTATAAAATGTATGTTTTCGTTACTTACAGGTTGATTGGGTATCAATGTGAAGATTTGTTGGGTTTTTGATACCCAATAAATCACAGGCGATGATGTTAAACCGATGTTGGATAATTTTATATCGACACCTTAGTGATGGCTTAACTCGAAAATAACTTGTGGACACTAGAAGAGACTTAGTTGAGTTAATGTTGCTCGTGGTCCAACACTCATAGATGGCCTAAGTTGTGGTTATTAGTTGGATGGTGATATATGTTGGCCCATTTAGTGAACTTTGGCCTAATTGGAATGACCTAACTAGTGCTATATATATCTATCTCTTTACAGTCATTGTGTGTGTGTTAGTTTGTGAGATTGGTTCGGTCGATTTTGGTTCTTCTTCCTTGAGGTTCCAATTGCTACTCTATTTCCTCTTCCTTTGTAGATTGCAAACCATTCACCAAGTCTATCCTTTGTGGGTAAGTAAACTTATGACAACCAAGTGTATAAAGTTGTGGGTCGAGTCTCCTTGGTTGATGTTTGTTTGTTGATTAAACGGAGCCTGGATCAAGATTTCTCGAAAATTTTCGTGACATTGGGCACTACGGAAAAGGAGATGTGAAACACGATTGGAGGGAGTGAACATGAACCGGCAAGGTGTAGTAAGATTGGTGAAATATTGCTTGAGTGACATTGTAGGTTGGATTGTAAAAGGAAATCAGATTCAAGTAGCTGATGCAATGTATTCCAGATGGTTAAATTGTCCTACTACACAACCCAAGGATAAATCTGTAAAGCTGTTGTGTGGTTGAAACCTCTACGGAATAGATGGAAATTGAATGTCGATGGTGCCTGCAAAGGCAATCCTGGCTTAGCTGGTGGATGGGGTGTTATCTGAAACTCACATGGGAGTTTTATTGCTGCCTTTCTCTCCATTACGATAAGACTACTAACTTGGTGGTTGAGGTCCACGCGCTATAAGATGGATTGATGTTGTGTCAAGAATTAGGGTTGAAGGATATTGATGTGGAGATAGATTCTTTGGTTGTTGCTCAATGGGTGATCAAAGGATATTGTTCAATATGGTACCTATTTTACTCTGTGGAGAGATTATGGAGCTCTTAGGTGCCTTGAATGCTAATGTGAAACATATATTTCATGAAGCTAACATGGTGGCAGACTTCCTATCCAAGGAGGGGGTGCGAAGGGTTGCAAATTATACTGATTTGGTGAACCCGTACCTTTGCTTTTGAAGCGCATTTTACGCACATATAGATTAGGAATTCCCTATTTGAGACGCTAATGTAGATTGGTATGTTTTCTAAGTTGGGTAGTATTCGATTGTTTTGTTTTGGGATGGAGTTTGTAATTACAATTTTCCTCCACCATAAATGAGGTTTTATTAATAAATTTCTTTGTTCAACTAATGAAAAAAAAAGGTAACAAAACCTTAGGGATTGAACCTAGCAAGCCTCCTTTAACTAACATATTCATTATCTCTAGTCCAATATGTCCTAATCTAGCATGTCATGCACATATATCAACTCTCAAATCTTTAGAAAAATGAAATATATTCATAGAAAAACAAACAATCAACATAATAGTTAAAAATGTTTGGATCACAATCCAACACCATAAAACTACGAACTACATATTTAGATCCATAATATACATTATCATTACAAATACGGACATTAGTATCACAAAAGTTCAAGCTGAAACATATTCTTAAAAGAACAATAACGGAAAATAAGTTTCGTCGTATCTCTATAGTAAATAGGACATCATAAAGGAGAATAGTACATGCAATATACAAATGCAACTTGTATGTATCGGTCACTTTCACCTTCACTCTATCATTGTTACAGACGTATATCCACTTTGTACCAACTAAAATCACTAGAACTCCACAAACGTTTCTTGATCCCTAGTTACATTGTTTGTCACTCCTAAGCCTACAATCCACATAGGATAAGATTTAGTTAGCATAATAGTGCTTAAAACTATAAACAACAGTAAAAGAAGTATTTACAAGATATATCTTCTTTAGCTCGAGGCATTCTCGAGCAATATAACCCAGTATTATAGCATTTGAGCTTGCTCTTGTCTTTCTTCTTTCCAAACCACTTATCCTTTTCGTTGCGTTTGGGTTTGTTCTTTTAGTTCCCTTTCCGGTCTCTTTTCCTTTCCCTTTTTCGTCTTTGATCCAGTTCTTGTTACACTTAAAGCCTAAAGCTTTTTCAGAACTAGACTCAACCACAAAAGCACCTCCCAAAGATTTAGTTGCACCAAAGCACTTATCCTCTAGCTCCACATAGCGGGCAACATGAGTAAATTTGAAAGTTTGCATATTGATATGTAGCAATAATCATCATATATTCATATTTAGCTTTCAAGAATGTTCATCAACTAGAATTAGGCATCGTATTGAAGAGGTAAATCCTCAAATGTATCGTCTAGAGCCATGAAGAAGTATTTAAAGCGGTTTGCGAAAGCAGTCTCAATAAAGAATGTCAAACCAAGATTAGTTCTCTCCATGTTATGGCTATACAAAACTAATTTAGCACAACTCTTGGGTCCCCCAAAGCACATTCTTTAGCCTTCTAGGCTTTTTATTAGCTCATGACCATCCCAAACTCCAAATGGATGTCATAAATAATGCCTGCAAGTCTATAAATTGTCATTGGATCTTAAAACTTGTGTATTATATGTATTTTTATAATATATGATCTTACTTGTCGGATATCATTACAATGAATACTTACTAAGCAAGTATGTTTATCTGCATAATGGCGAACTATAAAGAAATCAGTCGTATAAAACTTTGTGACTTGCTACTTGCAAATTCATCTACACAGACAATTGTATAGATGATCCTATTTAATTTCGTTACTTTGAAATCGAAGTTGTGTTTCAATGTAATCATGTGCATAACAGTGAGATTAATCAATGAAATCTTGGTTTGTAATTGAAAGTTCTTCTGTGTAGATAAATCAATGAAGTCCTTGTTTGTAAATGAAATTTTTTTCTCATTATCTTTAATTATCTCGAGGATTCTTTGAGTAACATTGAGATCTTGGTTTATAAGAATTGTCTCTGAAACTAAGTCATCCTTTTGAGCTATCTTCATTGTGTAAAAACCATCCATATTATGGCTCATATCATTACTTGCATCATGTCCATTCAATAAGATATCCTTTCTTACAAAAGTTACGTAAAGAGGAGCATAATGATTTTGGTTGAGTTGAATTAGCCACCTCACTTGCAAGTCAGAAGTAATTTTTATCAGTGGAACCAACAAATGCGAATTGTCGAAAAAAAGAAATTCAAACTCCATCACGTATTCAGAAGGATCAACATTGAAGAGGTTTTGTAGGTCACAATACACGTCTCTATTGATGTATTCACTAATACACGAAGTGCCGCAACACCTTTTCCATTATTCCCGACTGAATTCCATGTCTAACAATCATGTTTATTACTTAGAAATTCACCAAAGTAACAAACTGATAGGTGCATTTTAATATAAAATTCAATAAAAAATTAGATAAGTATGTTGTAAAAACTTAATTGGGCTTCACATACAATCTTGTTAGCATACAATCAACAGTCTGTTAAACGTTAAAAGACGGGACCATATGTTAAACGTAAGCCTAGAACATCTATTTACAGACGATAAACTATATTTTACTATTAACAGATCGAATGTTTTGCTACATTTTTTCCTATAAATTTACTCAATAATTTGTAACCATCTATCTAAACACGTTAAAAATAAGCCAATAAAATATTTAACAATTATAATAAAACTCAAACTAAGTAAAAGCAAAAAAATGCAAACGTACTTACTAATTCAAAAAGTTGGAATATGTTAGTTTCTAATATCTGTTCACGAGATGTTTGTATTGAGTTTTTGAAGAAATTTTTGAGGTTTTAGTGTTGAATGAGATAAAGTATGAAAGAACCGTTGATTTGTTTTAAATTTGAATTGGGATGATATGTTTATTTTGTAATTGAAAGAATATTCACGTCTTATTATCTTCAACTTATTTTAATAATTTATATACCTTAAGAAGGATATTTTTTATCTTTCTCCGAAAGAGTGACCTTTGATATTTATAATTTGTAAGTTAAAACTTATTATCTAATTCCTCCCTTCACTGGAACATTTCCCTTCTTTTCCCCTTGCAAGGTCCTTTGGTGAAGGAAGTAAATAAGTTTGATTCTTTAGTATCACAAAAATTACGTGATTATTCTCAGTAAATAAATTAAAATCCCTCTGAATACAAGAGCTTCGGACAAAGAAATACAGTTGGAAAGGGCTTGCCAGTTGCCACCAAATGCTCTTCCCAACACTATAATGTTTGACAGACTTTTTTACTTTTATGGCTGTCCTAAAAACTCCCACTGCTCCCAGACAAAGCTAACGTTATAATTAATGAGATGAATGAGCGTGCAGATGTGAATAGATCTTGTGGTGACAAGAGCATGTGATTCTGATTTCTATGAAGGCCCGATAAAATTACTCAATTAACCAGAAGACAGTTCCCAAGACTATTCCTCCCTTGATTATGATTTTTTAGAAGTAATTTTATGAAAAGTAATTTATTTTTTTGAAAATATATAGTTAAATGTATAGAAAAGTTATGAAATACATGAAAAAATTATTTTTTATGGAGAGAATAAATAGTTGAAAAGACATAAATTAATATGAAAATGCAAGAGACAGTCCCAGCTGTCGACCCAATATTTTACCGTTTCTCATATCCCAGCCTCTTTATATATGGTCCACTCACACCTTTATCTTTCATCCTAAGTTCTCCTTTTAGGGTTTTCTTTGTTTCTGCAGCCATGGATAGGTTCTGGGTAGTCTTATCTAGGGCTTCTTGTTGGTGGGTTTGTTTCATAATATGTTTGTTGAAGGGGAAAGGGTCATGGATTTTGCACTGAATTCTGATGTTTTAAATACTTCAGGGCCTTTTAGAGTTTTCTTTGTTTCTATGGATAGGGATGATTTTTGTTTAGCTTTATCTAGGGCATCTTGTGTGTATGTGTGTGTGTGTTTTTTTTCATAATATGTTTCTTGAAGGGTTATGATTTTTGCACTTGAATTCTGAAGTCTTTTCGTACTTCAGATCTCAGTTGATGCACACGTTCATGGATCTATAAATCCATGAATTTTTCTCCCCAATGTTTTTCTTGATCACTTAGATCTGAAATTCGTGCAATAATAATAGTACTGCATTGATTTCTTGTTGGTAGAGTTATATGAAGTTACTAACTTGAACTTGATCAAATCGGTTTTCTTGTGGAGATTATTGGTATGCTGGAAAAGGGTACTTTGGGGTTGGTGGGGTGGGTTGGAAGTACTGTGGATTGACTGACTTTCTGTGTGTGGTGAGATTAGGGCTTGAGAGTGGAGCTCCTTGAAGTCCAATAAAGGATCTTGCAGGGAAGATTGAGCTGCTGACCTATGGATTCCTCAGCCTCATCCAAACTTTTTTAGGCCATTTGGATGGTTTTGTGGCTTGTATATGTCAGGAGCCTGCATTACCCAAGTTAGATCCTTGTTTGGATTGAAGGGAGCTCTACACTTGTCCCCTTTTCATTAATTTTCTTTATGGATTTGTTTGTTCTTGTCTGTTTCTCTTTGAAATTCTCCTTGCGTTTCATAACAAACTGAAGGCTTATTGTAAATTTGGATTTCTCTCTAGATTTTCTTTGCTATTATTGGTATCTGGTGGAAGCCATTTTTTCTATTTAATTTTCTTCAGGGACTCATGGGACCATTGGAGAAATCTATATACAGCTGCAAATAGATCAGAGACAAGTCAGATTTCTCTTTTACTTGGCTGAATTTTTCCATTTAGTCTGTTGAAAATCACCATTATTCATTATATTATTTGTTGCTTTCACTAATGGTGAAATATCAAATTATGCAAACAGAGTGCTTTCATTAACTAGGTTTAGAATGTATTTTAGACAGAATGATCTTGTAAATTGTTATTACAACATAATCAGCCTGTGTTTGGAGATCATTTTAATGAGAATTTGGCACCATAACACATTTATAGATAGGAAAATGTACATTTAAAAATTGAAAAATGTGTTAACGCTGTTGTCATATTCATGTAAATATTAACGGAAACGATGAGTTCCAAAGGACCAAAAATACCCTCTTCTGGTTAATGAAAATTACACATTATCCTCAACCTATTAACGTATTATGAAAATAGATAGATATTAACGTATTATGAAAATAGAATGTAAGAGTAAAAGAAAATATAGTGCATATTGTATTGTGCATTTCAAAGAAAAAGTCAAATGGGGGATATCAGGTGTCATAAACTTTTCCCTATATTAAAAATAAGGGGACCCATAGTCGGAAAAATGAGATTGAAAAAAAAAAATTAATAAAAGCATGAGGGTAAACTGAACTATAAGGTGTAATAAACTTTTGCATTTTGGCCCCCAATATTCTTTTTTCAATCTCATTTTTCGAATGGTAGGCCCCTTATTTCTCCGTTTGACTTTTTCTTTTAGATACGCGGTACAATATGAACTACGTTTCATTTTTATCCTTACATTTTATTTTCATAACTCGTTAATGGGTTGAGTGTAATTGCATAATTTTCATTGATTAGAAAATGGCATTTTGATCATGTCAACGACTCCATTGATATTTATATAAATCTGACAAATGTGTGTGACATTTTTCAACTTTTAAATACACATGTTCCTGTAGCTAAATGTGTTATAGTGTTAAATTCTCATTAAAATGTGATCCAAAAAAGGCACAAGTACGCACCTAAAATGTGCTCCTAGTAAGAAAGGACTCTAGACAATTCGAGTTTGAAGGGTCTTAATTCAATAGTTTGTGAATCTTACAAATTAAGCAAAAAGGGCTAACTGTTTAATAAAATCTCGCAAACATACAGAATCGTGACAAGTAATGGATTAAGTGAGTTGAAAGTTATTATCCCAAATAGAATAAATTTCAGTTCAAATTTACTAGTTTTTGCCCTTGTTTGAAGCACATTAAAATGGAAAGAATGTTTTTTTTTTATAATATAATGATGAATATGTGGTTGAAAAAGAAAGAAAAGTTAATGATGTGATGTAAAATATTATTTTATTGAAAAATATGTGATTGAAAATGAGTAGAAGAATGAAAATGAAAATTAGAATATGATTCAAACTCTGTCACAAATCGTTATATTATACGTACTGTCCACTTTGAATGTGCATCTGCCCATATATATATATATATATATATATATATATATATATATATATATATATAAGCATGTACATAAAACAAAAATTGAACCACATGTCTTGATTAAGCCCCAACACTTGTTTGGACATCTGCCCACTTATTTCCTTACAGTTTTCTATCATGTCTCCCAGGATTTGAATCCAGCCCGTACATGAAGCAGAAAACTCATTATATGCTTTGATTCAAATCCAAACACTTGTTTTAGAGAATTTGACATTTGACGATGGGTTATTAGCCTAATTGATTTTTTAAGGTTGAATCAATACAAAATAAAGAGAATTCTCATTTGTTGATGTGTTGAACTGTAATTAGTAAAATATAAATAAACTAGAGAGGGTGATGATCAATATATAAATTTAACCTTAGATCACATCTTGGGAAAATAGTCAAAAACTAATAAATTTGGGGAGTTTGAATCTCATGGATGAAGAAACAATAAATTGGACTATTAAGGGACGAAATTTGAACCATTTTATGAATTTATGATGCTTTAACTGAATTTTTACAGGCACGTTAGTTTTGCATGGAACGAGTAGAAATTAATTTTAGCAATGTGATTTTGAAGCAGTTCATAGTTTTAATATAGAAATTCCAATCTTGAGACAAAATGTAGGTTATCTAACCATGTTTGTTTTTAAAAGTTTTGATTAAGTCAAAGTTTACTTTGTTTTGAGGATAAACGTTTATTTTAAGTTTGGAGGTGTTTGTATTTTATACAATTATCTAGATTGTTAAATATGATTAATTGTAATTAATTTTTATGATTTATGATTTAATTAGATATTAATTTTGTTCATTAGATAAAACTAGAGGTAATTGGATGGAATTGGAAGAAAGTAGTTAAAACGGGTGAAAGAGGAAGAAAACCAAAGTTTGGGGACTCAATCGCACACTTCCAATAACTGATCTTGACCTTGAAGTGATGATTTAAGACTTTATGGGATCAATTGGAAAAGGTTAGAAGCTAAAGGGCCAAAGACGCACAAGAAAAAATTGAACTAAAGGGAGAATTTAAAATTGGGACCAAAACGCACAAATTCGAATAGTTGAGACACTGTGCCCACGAGAAGCTTTGATGAATAAGTCGGTGCACCCGCAGAACTCTACGATAAATTAAAAGAAGGCTATAGCAGATAACGACACCCTCACGCCAATGAAAATTGTACGACCGCGCCATTAAATCTGGGACCTCAAATGAAAATTTCTCTTTAAAAGTAGAATTCTGATTTTATTGAGCATCCGTTTGGTCTAGATTAATATTTTCATTCTCATTTTTCTACTTATTTTCAACCACACATTTTTCAATTGAATAATATTTTCCATCACATCAATAACTTTTCCTTCTTTTTTAACCACATATTCCTCATCCATCACATCAACAAAATGCATTCTTCTACTCAAAATGTGTACCAAACGGGGCCTGAATATCCTCCCATGTTTGGTTTGATTTTCTACTTTTATAAATACAAAATTTGGCCAAAATATTGGAGAACTCTATCTAGCCTCTAGATACACAAGAATATCATAAAATTTATCAAGAACAAGATGTCAATTCATTACTTTTGAGAATGAAGATAAATGTGTAGTAAGAAATTAAAGATCAGCATCTTTTGCATTTTTTCATGATTTGAGTGATGATTTTCCATTGTTTTTCTTGTAACTTATTTAAAAACATCATAGGCTATATCCCTTTTTTGTAATGGATGAAAATGAACCATATTTTTTATTTATTTTAATTTAAGATTAGCAGTTTAGTTTATTTCTTGCGTCTCTTGATTAATTTTATATACTCATTGCATTATTTAGTTGATTGACCATCAATTAGATAATTAGTTGCTTATTGTAATATTGGAAGACTCAAAATAAATTAGAATGTAGCAAAATTAACAAAAGTGTAATAAATGTTATGAATAATCATTTATCACGTGTGCAATCATATTAATAATCTAAAATTTAAAGCATTTTAATTATTGGAATTTAAGCTAGGAATATACTCGTGATTAGGTACTTCCCTAATACAAATCCGCAATTGGTGGATGGATGGTATGAAAATGCTAGATCATTTGCTATATAATTTCCCTTGTCCAGTGTGTTTATGTGTCATATACCTTCAAAGTAAAAATCCAATCATAATATTGAACAATTTACAATAAGCTCTAATAACACATCCTAAAAGGAAATATATGGATGAAAATACCCTATAATACTAAAAGGAATAAGTGTTAATCTTATATTCTAGAAAGAAAAATAAATGAAAGGAAATAAAATTTGGTTATCTTCCAATAAATGCTTATTCATAATCTTTAATTTGACTTTATTGTTTTGGCTATTTATGGTAGCTTGAAAAGAGAGTTTTCAGCTTTACATCGACTGCACTGACAGTTGTTCCTTAAGTCATTTTTGGGCCTTCAAATTACAAGGTTTCCATTGTTGTTCTGCCCAATGATTCTAACTTCTTCCTTCTTGTTGACTTCTCCAATGGTATATCATTTTTCATTCCTCAATGTCGGGTGGTTGAGTGGAGTATTTATGGTGAAGGTTTATTATTTTTCTTTTACCCTAAAGATTATCTAACCTTTTTCGAAATCTATTAATACTCGTAAAGTTGCAAAGAGTGGTCTTCCCAAAATTAACAGCATGTATTGAGCATTTATATCACAGATAATGAAATCAACTGGACAAAAGTGATCTCTAACTTTGATGAACATATTCTCTACCACTCCATAAAGATGGTTGAGTGACCTATCAACTAGTATATGATTATTGATGTTGTTTTTAGATCATCAAATCCTAATTTCCTGAAGATAGAAAGTGGTATCGGATTAATACTTGCCCAGAATCAATTAAAATATTTAAATCTTGTGAATTTCCTATAGAGCAAAGTACAATAAAAACTCTCTAGATCTTTTAGTTTAGGAGGGAGCCTATGTTGAAAGATTCCATTGCACTTTTCTGTCAAAGCTATTGTTTCATCTACTGGCAGCTTTCTCTTTTTAATCAACATCTCTTTTGAAAACTTAGTATAATTGGGAATCTGTAAAATGACGACAATTAAAGGAATGTTGATGTGAAGTTAAATGAAAGCATCAAAGAACTTCTCAATTTGCATTTCCAATTTATTGTTCTACAACCTTTACAGGAATGAGATTGAAAGTGTGTATTTATTAATAAGAATGATTGCCTTAACATGTGGGGTGTGTAACTGTTCTTCTTGATTAATTTTTACTGATTCTTCAAATTGAACCACGTGTTCCTTGCTTATGGTAGGTACCTGATTCTCCTCAATCCTTTTCTTTTTCATAGTGATCTTCTGATTACTGAACTTCACTTCTTGTTGTAATAGCCTGAACATGTTCTTCTTTAGGTTGTCTTAGCAACTTTTGAGGGAATGGACATGTGGCACATAAAGCTTGAACAGGGGTAGCAGGCTTAATTGATGGTATCTCTATAATTGCATAATCCACAGCTTTATGTGCTAAGATTTGTTCCTATGCAGTAGTTGAGCTAGCACTCGACGAGTGTGCTCATCCTTGCGTGGTGGCTCCAGTCACCATCTTCGATCGAAAGGGAAGACACAACCGGCATAAATTCTCAGAAAATGCGCTGAGGTTGAAGATGATTCATGATTTGGCGTTTTTTTGCTTATAATTGTGATTGAAAGCTTTTTTTGTTATTGCTTATTACTAGTTTTTTTAATTAAAAAAATGGCCTAACCAAAAGCCTAAACCTAATCTTATACCCATCCCCAAATTTCAATTGCAAACAAAATGCAAATTGGCAGCCAACAATTGTGCAAATTGAATCTCAATCCATCCCTTCGTCACTGATAAGTGTAGTTTCTACACTTATTTGAGACCATAAATGATGATATTTTATTGTCCTCTCGATAAAATTCTACCTAATTTATGTTATATTACATTTTTCTAGGTAAAACTTTATATTTGATGAAGAATTTGTGAAAAGAAGTGAAAAATGGTGAAAAAATGCAAGATCCAAAATTTGTGGGCTAAAGTGTAAATACTTAAAAGTTGTGTTAGAGCTCACGATGAAAATTCGAGAATGCTAGGGGTCAAATGGATACAGCTAAAGGTCAAAATGAGTGAAAATATTGTCAAAATATTTTCACAAATCAATTTTCAACAGCACAAGGATGTCCAGAATTTTAGTTGGAGAATGAGACCTATTTGTGGCCTAATAAACGTTCGAATTGAAAATGAGTTATTTCTAGAAAAGTTGTAACCTTTTGAGTTATCTTTCCAATACATTTTGAATCGCCTTAATCGGATATCATGAGAAAATGTTATAACAAAAATATTGAAGCAGACGCAGAATAATTTCAACAAGGCACTGCCTGGACAACTATCGTGGCACCTAGGCGTTGCGCCGCACAACTTAGATTTTTGCTATTCGGGGCAGCGAGAAGCCAAACGAAAGACTTCAAATTGGCCAAGAACGTGAAGAAAAGTATAAATAGACATAAGGAGGCACTAATAAGAGGTTCCAAACATTGAAAAAATGGGGTACAAGATTTAATTCGTTTTTACATCTTTATCCAATTAATCCGGTGATAAAGACACGAATTCTTTTTCATCTCTCCTGTATAAGTCGATGTCTTAACCTGACTTCCTGAGCTCAGTTGATTGTTGAAGCAGTAGCTCTGGATCGAGAGCTGGATGCTTACCTTATTATTATGAAGGGGAGAAATGACTTTTTTTTTTATAGAGAGAGAGAGATGAGTCAGGGGGGTTTTGTTGGCTAGCTCGTGCAATCAACGACAAATTCCTTCGCCTTAGTAAGCTAGCTTTGTAAGCTAAGCAAGCCTGGTTCTCCGGGCACTACGGTAGGGCGTGGATCGATCATGACGAGAATGGACTTCTCTGTAATGTAATAGAAGAGGCACAGGCCAGTTCCCCGGGCTTTCTCCCTTCTCGACCAGACGAAGGAGATATGAATTCCATTCAGGCGGGTAAGGGCTTGGCTTGACCGTGTGTTTTCTCGGGTCGGAGGCGAAAACTTGAAAGTTCATCATTCAGTGGTGGGCTGTTCATAGAAAAGAAGGCGTCGCCCAACGAGTGGCAGATTTGGATAGAGTCTCGCTCATAGAAGAAGAGTACGCGCGCTAGCGCGCTACGGCTTAGGCAGTTGATCGGATCAGATAGCCCTTCGGGCAACCAACCAAACCCGGCACATCAAATTCCATTCCGATCAACAACTTGGAGGTATGGCTGAGTGGCTTAAGGCATTGGTTTGCTAAATCGACATACAAGAAGATTGTATCATGGGTTCGAATCCCATTTCCTCCGGCACGGAAATGAAAGGGGCGGGCGAAATTACGTGAGAGAAAGAACCTCTTGGTGGAGTCCAGTCCCCCGAATAGCACTACTTAGTGACTAGGAGCGGAGAGCCCGTTGCGCCTTGTTTTTCTTTGACCGGCCTATCTTCTTTCTATAAGCAAGCTCCCTCCGGCCGTCCAGTCCCTGGACGGCTCTCGGTTCTTGAGCATGTTGGGGGATTAGGCGGCAGTTGAAAGAGCTGCTCGAAAGCTTGACGAACAAGCGAAAAAAGCCTATATATTCTTATTAGTCAAGGGCTTTTCCCTTACTAGTCAAGTGGTAAGGTAGGGCGCTATTCGATGAAGAAAACAGACTTTAGGAAAGTGGTTCAGGTAGCTCAGCTGGTTAGAGCAAAGGACTGAAAATCCTTGTGTCAGTGGTTCGAATCCACTTCTAAGCGGGCGAAGGGTCCAAAGGACACGTAGCCGGATTTGGAAATTCAAGTGAAAGAGTAAGCCAAAAAATGTGAGCGCTCCTGCACTATACGGCTTGCAGCGCCTCGCCCTATCTTGCTGGAGGCTTCTAAAAAAAAGCGGTGGATTACTCGGATTGGTTCTCGCATCCCTGTGCCCAAAAGGATGGGCGAGTTCGGTTTGAGTCTTCATCGATCGGGTGGATCTATATGCTCCGGGGTGGGGAGACGAGGTGTAGCGCAGTCTGGTCAGCGCATCTGTTTTGGGTACAGAGGGCCATAGGTTCGAATCCTGTCACCTTGATCTGAGGCTGAAGTAAGCAAATACTCTTATATGAACATACATCGACCGTTACCACCTACTCCTGACTCGTATATTGACTTTCTATAGCAAGCACACTCTACGAGACCTATAGCTAAAGATCATATAGCACCACAGTCTATATACGAACCTATACGGAACACTTCTCTCTTTCTCAGTGCTTTCTTTAGGCAAGAAGCCTAACCTCGTTGGTAGAACACAAGCAATATGTATGATATTGAGCTTGAGCATCCCAATAATGGGGCTAGTGGAAAATTGAAAAATCGAAGAAATGCTTATTTATAAGGTGACAAGGCAGCTAGTTTGAGTGGGACCTGACGGTTGCCCGAACATCTTCTTTAAAACCCTTGAACCTGGTCATTTTAGAGGAAATTTCGATGGCAATCAAGGATGGATTTCGGAAGGGATGCTTACTGAAAGAGTTCAAGACTACGCTCATTGCTCTTCTTCCAAAGTCCCTTGGAGCATTCTTACTCGCAAGTTGCAAAATTTCAGGCCTCTCTGTAAGCTTAGGCTACAAGCTTCTCTCAAAAATCCTAGGAACAATAGGCAAACCAAAATGATCTCTAATAATATATGCTCATCCAAGAAAGCGGTTGCCTTCAGCTTGACATGATTCAGGCCTACGACAGATTGGAATGGCCCTTCCTCTTTTGCCTGCCTTTAGCCGACCACTAAGGAGCCCTATCAAGCAAGTAAAGGGGATGGGACTCTCGACTTAAGGCTTTCGTTCGGTTACAAATATGCCCCTAGACTAGTGATTAGGCTCGTCTCATATGAAAAATCGGGGAAGACAATCAAGTCCACTTCCAAGCAAGCCGCCTATAGAAAGAATCCATTGTGCTTTTTGGCTTTCGTTGATCATTATACCGGAGAGTTTTGTTCTTTACGCCTTAGGTGGGCCCCTGATCTGCCTATACCAAGGTCGAAGTCTTACGATCTGGGCGGATTTAGCTTCAGTGTCCGTTTCGACTGATTCTTTAGTTGAAGCTACTGATGCCCTAACTTAACCTGCCCCACCTTTAGCCCCTTCCTTATCTTTAGAATGACGTATGATAAGCATTGCTTCTTGCTTTGCTATGAGAGTGAAAGCTGTTCAGAAAGGTCTGTTTAGTGAGAGGCTATGCCTTTGAGGTTCCTCATTGGCCTTGGTTTGGTGCAGGTCACCTCTTTCTAAGGCAGATCCGCTTGGTAAGAAGCGATAGGATTCCGGGTGATGAAAGGAGGTGTGATTGAGTAAGTGAGAAGTGTGGTTCTCGGAGTTACCACGGTGCAAGTCTTAGGTTGGCCTACAAAAAAAGTACGGACTTTTTTGTTAGTCTAACCCCCTACGTTGCTTCTCTAAAGTAGTATTCCCAAGGGTGGTGAGAGGAGAAGCATTGAGAAAGCACTGAACCGTAAAGGGCATAAATTGGATTCCAAGACAGGACAAACATAATAAGAACCCCGGCTTTCGAGAGGGAAGGGCGTTCAATCAACTCGAATCCACCTAGTACTGAACTAGGAATAGCCCTTTCCATGAATCTTCCTCGACCTTAAACTTAAACTACTACCCTGCCGCTTTCCTCTTTGCGCCTTAAGTTGAAAGATCTCCCCTTATGACGGAAACAACCGAACTTGTAAAGTGAGCGAGTGTAACCACACTCCTCGAAACGTCTCCCACTCCCAGCGGCTCCGCTTCCTGTGCTTTTTCTTGTTGATGAAGCACCGAAAATGTTTCTACATTACACGAAAAAGAGTGCTCCCTTGAGACAATTTCCCTTGTTTTATCTTTCCGATTAACTGAAGCGGGAATATAACCCCTAGGAATAGCCTCTAGGAATCGCCCCTTCAAGCCTACCTTCAACTGTTGGTCTCTCAACTGTCTGTAGGTATCGAGGCTTTCGTCGATTGAGAATACGTATACCAAGTCGACTATTCACATTTAGTCGTAGTCAGCTTGCCCAGCGGAGGAAAGCCCTTAATGTTGTCTGTAGATATTGCACACCGTCGCAGTCTAATGATGCTTTGACCAAGCACGGTGAGAAGCTGCCCAGTCAGCGCAACTAAAGCAGAGTAGACGGCACACGAAACCACCCCAGCCGAGCCGCCAGGGGCGAAGCGCTCAGCGCCCGGTGCGGCTTATGAACAGGAGAGCACGGACTAGCCTCTTACGGCTCCCATGTCCATTTCCTTTTCTGACGATGACCTTCCGGGAAGAATTCCATCCCCGCACATTAGGGCCCTCCACATCACTGCAGAAATAGGTGGACAGTTTGTGCCCCTCGAAACCATGGGGATGTCGCCTTCCAGGAGCGTGTCAGTGCTCGATATAAACTTTCCTCGGTTCTACCCTTTCGGAACCCCTAAGGTAATCTGAAGAGAGGAAGATCCTGCAACTTACTTGACAGCTTGAGACAAGCTGTCAAGGAAGAGGAGCAAACCTAGACTCGATGGTTACAAGCCATACATTGAAGCATGGAGGATCATGCTTCAACAAGCAAGGAATCTATTCGCGTTGACCGGGGAGTGACATATAAAAGAGGAAATGAAAGCGACGTGTGTAGCTGACAAATTTCAAGGGATGAGCTACCTATCGACAGCAGGCACTATCGCCTCACAACCTAGGAAAGGCTCCTAGCGCGAAAGAAATAGGGGGGTGGGTTTGGTTTGACGCTTAGCTCTACTTCCGCCTTTTAACGGTTTATATCGAAAAAGGCTCTAGTGGCTACAGAGAACAGGGCCGGTACCGCTTTTCCGGAGGGAGCTTTAATAAACCGCTCTGCCGAGGCTCGAGTAGAAAACGGGAAGGAAGACTTTGCCGCTAGACACCTAGTATAGTAAAAATACGCGGATCAGGGGCCCAGCTAACGAGAAGGAAGGTGTCAAACAAGATATAGGGTGCCGCCCGTAGCCAACCCATATATGCTTTAGAGCTGGGGGCTATGTTGAAAACCTGTTAGAGTTAAGTAAAACTTTCTGCGTTCAGTCACATGTTACGCTTCGAGCAGGACCATGCATTTTGTTGCTTTCTTCGCAACAACTAAGAGAAAGACCTTGCCTTTAGACGAGAATGTCGGGCCGAAACCGACATAAAGAAAGGCGGGCCTAGCGAGCCCGCCAGTGATGATAAATGTTGATGAGGGCCTCTCTCATCGACAAGATCCCGGCCCTCCTCCCAACCGACGCATAGGTAGATCATCAGTGAGACCTCTCTCCGTTCTATCGTCCAGTAACGGCGTGGTACTAGCAGACATTCCAAGAGAAATCACTGTTTAGAAAAAAAAGGCTGTAATGCTTTGGGAGTGTGAGACATTCCCCATCTCTTTATCTTAATGTGTTGGATGATTGAGACGTGGATATTCTGCTCGTGAGCGTAATGGTATAAGCCGCAGATAGAAGTTTCATCACTGGAGTAAAAACGTTGATTAAGCTCCTCTTTTTAGGAAACTTGACCAATGAGATTTCTTTTTTGTCAAAGAAAAAAAAGAAATATTCTCAAAATTAGTAGTGACGGCGAAGAGAAAAGTGGGGATTCGGACAAATTGAAAAATCAAGGGACAGAGAAGATCGTGCCTTTGAACAAGGCACGAGATATAAGGAAAAACTGGCTTAGGAAGGGTTTTTCTAAATCTTCCCTAACCGTAGAAATGGTTCGAAAGGGAACGAGAAAAAAACCTATGTTAGAATTTCATTCAGTTCGGTTTTGGAATAAAGTATGATTGGTGTGAACAAGCTTAGGGATGTAAGTGAGGAACCCACTTTCTAGTGTTCGCTTTAGTTTTCAAAATCCACTGCTGTTAAATCAGGCAAGGTTTTTCCCTTACCCCGAGACGTAACCTCGGGCATAGCCGTTCACCTCTTCCGTTGGTCTCCACCCTTTTCAAATGGGCGAAAGCCCGATCCAGTAGAGTCCTTTCCCTTTTTCTTTTTAAAAAAAATGTCCGTCCTTCTGCCCTGCCGCCGTGACGAGGAAGACCATACTAGGAGAAATACCAATCGAAGTGAAAAACAGAAGTTTCGAAACTGCACACCTCTAGAGAAGAAAATCAATCGGAAATTTTCCGATGTTTAATATATGTATCCAAATATTTAAGACAAAATAACTCCTTAATTGATTTCCAATCAAAAGCATTTAGAATCTTGAAATTACAAAGATTGGCAGAGTAGCAAATCCTCCATCAATATGTCATTACACTTGCAAGCTTTACATAACTCAAAGTTTTATTTTTCAAAAAAGTAGTAATAATAACTCAATGTTTTGTAAGTAAAGCCTTCAGGCTCAAGTCATACTTTTGGCTTGCTATAAGCTGGGCTCAGAGACCCACAGAATATCTGCCATCAAATCACCTTCAAAGAGTTGGCTTCCAATTGAAGCACCTTAAGAAGCTAGGCTGCCTGGTTTCTAGTCTACATGAGTAGTTCATAACAAACAACATTCTTGTGCACATAGATGATTCTTTTTCTCTTTTGGTTTCTGTCATGAAGTGGTGAAATACATTGCTTCTATCATAGTGTGTCTGTGAGGATGAAAAGTGTGTGAAAGGGAAAGAGACTACATGGGCCTTCCAAAAACAGAAAGACCAGAGCCCACCGGATTGGATGTGACGAAGGAAGTGCTTAATCACTAGTCACGCTAACGTGATAATCGGGTTATCACGGAAGATATGAATCCTCTTTAGCCTTCGAGCCTGAAGCTAGACTTAGTTCTATCATCTCACCCCGAGAAAAGTCCAATTCCTCCTCCTACTTCAATATCACTTGCAGCACCCAGATTTACCAACTACCGATGATCTTCAACTAAAATCGATGATTGCTGCCTGCGCCCAAAAGCGATGTCTTCGACATTTCTAGCACTACGATGTCTCGTCGCTTCGGTGTTNTTTGCCATAATATTCATCATGTATTTGAATCTTTAATCAATCGTGTTTGCTCTTCTTATACTTTCCATTAGTTTAAGGTAGTTAGTTCACAAGAAAAAAATATTCACAATTATTACCATTCTCTATTTGTCTTTTTATCAAATAAGAGTTAGGAAAAATAGATTAAGTCTAAAGTATAGTTTTCATGGGAACGATAATCTAGACTCAAATGTGTACTATATTTCTTGTTACGATATCGTACACTTGAGATCGAAAAAATGCAATAGTCGATCATTGACGATGCCTCTGGTCTCAAACACACACCTTCCTAGCTTCGTTGTTGTGAGTCTGCTCGATTGATCCTCTCTTTTTATTTTATTTTTGTTCTTTCAGAGTTTAGTTAATTTTTTAATTATAATTTATGATTTATGTGTTTGTGAGTTATGAATGTTTTGTGAGCATGTAGTGTTGACTCTTGAATGAGGGTTTTGATTTTTTGTACATTTGAGAAATTAAGAATATTGGGAATTTGGAGAATTTGAGAATATTGGATAATATTGGGGATTATTATTTCTGTTTAACTGTCTATTGAGAAATCTCGAGTACCTAGTAAAAGATCATGGTATTTGTTAGGTGTTCAAACGTGTTGTGACGGATTGAAGTAGTAAATGTTGATGTCTTGCTATCATGTGATTTTGGAAATTGCAGAGAATGCAAGATGTATCACAAGAGATCAAAAGGTAGACGACACATATGGAAGAAAATGAGTAGTTGTCTATACTTATAAAGGGACTTCTCGGTCAAAATTTGAAAGACACAGTTTACTGATTATAATATGAAGCTCTAATTAGTTGAGGTACGTAATATGACATTCATTTTGTCAAATGTTACTTCTAAATACCTTGTTAGGTGTCTCGCATGCGTGTCTTGTTTTCTATGTTTTTTTTCTTCTCTTCGCAACTTAGAAATTACCCAAGGTCTGGATTTTCAAGTTGTGCTAATGGGAAGACTGTTAAAGTGTGAGGTTTTCTTAAATACGACGTTCATTATGGTCTACCTATATTGCAAGTTTTGTGTTTTACAAGAGTACTATACTAGTTACCGTCTAAATTTCTAGATTCAGTTCATTCTAGGGGGGTAAGTGAAACCTTTTATATTTACTTTATATTCAATATTCCAAAAAGGAAGTTTGGTGAATTTGTGTTGTATATGATTTTATGTTTTAGTGTATTTACATATAAATTGAAGAATTTTTAATATTATTTAATTAAATATTAATAAATAACCTCACTATTACGATCATTGACAGTCGACAGTCAATGGTCAACAACCACCCTAGCGGAGCTCCAATCATGGATCCGCCACTGTTCCCGTGGGTCCTTTTCTGTATCGCTGGCAGGGTACCTTGTGTATAGTTGGCTAATGCAACTGTTATCTTCCTCGCATGAGTTTCCAAATTTTTGATTGAGGCCTGCTGATTTTAGAATGGGTGTCACTCTTAATTATATACTGCATTAGTAAATTTTCCAACAATGACCTTTTCTCTAGTTGCTGCTAAAATCCTTGTGGGTTGTTTTGATTCTGATATCCCTGCACCTAATTATTAACCCGTGAGAAGATCGGGTGCTTGATCCAACTTGGATTATATGTGTTGGAGTAAGATTTTTTTTGTTGCTTCTGTGAGTTTTACGCAAAACTAACCTCCTGAGTCTAATAAATATGTGTGAATGCTGAAAGACAGTTTGAAGTTGTATGGTCAGCCTCGCAGACTAGTGCTTATTGGTGCATTATGCTCACATTTTAAGTGAGGTTGTCTACTTTCCTTGTTAATACTTCCAACTAGGCTGCCAATGATGTAACGATATGAATGTTGTGAATACTTGCTATTTTCCTCGGAATCTTCCTTTCAGTTGGTCACATCATTGATTTTCTGCAATTCTTCAAAAAGATCTAAGGCATTGTCTAAGGGTATATTCAAGATTGATCCTCCTGAAGAGTGTCGACTATATTATGGTATTCAGGATGCAAGCCTACTTAGAAGATGTAGATCTTAGCTCTTTTAGGAATGTCTAGATTGGAGCATTTTCTGAAATAATCCTTGAATTTTTTCCATGCTTTTGGATATCTCTCGAGATCAACGCATGTGCAGCGTTTCTTATTTTATGGACTCGAGAATGCGAAAATAATTTTAGCCCCTGTTTGGTTCTCATTATTTCCAAAATACATTTTTATCTCCCTTATTTTCAATCACACATTCTTTAATAAAATAATATTATACGCAAATTCAAAACTTTTTCTTATTTTTTAACAATACATTATCCATGAAATCACAATTCTAAAATGCATTTTTGTCGAAAAAAAGGGGGGGAAGGGTTCAAACATGTTCTAAATATGACTTTCTACACCATGCCTTCTACAAAATGATATTCCAAAGTAGTGAGATTAGCCATTCTTGTGTGCCTTTCTTTAAAGTATGAGGGAATAGATGTAGTCGGAAAGCTTCAGTTGATATATTTTTGTGACTGATCACCTCACAAAGTATCAAGAAAATTTGAATATGTTCATGAGGATTTTCAGTTGATTTTCTAGAGAACCTATATCATGATGATTTTGAAATAAGTTGATGACGTCGGATCTAATGTGGTAGTTAACATGTCCAAAAGGTGGATAAAAAATAGATTGTTGTGCAAGAGTAGATATGAGATTTAAATAATCCCTAAGAGATCCCCACTGTGGTGAGCAGCTGCTATTAGTAGATCTTGTTGTTTTGGCTGATGTGGTGGAAATGAATTTGATTTTCTACCATTTTCTTGCTTCTCCGTGTTCTCTTTTTTGTTGTTTAAAAGTTCTTTCGATTTTCGAATAAAAAAAAAGAGAGATTATGTAATTAATATCCCAAAACAAAATAAAAGAAAACTCAAATTTCATATAAACTAATAAACTTAAATTAAAAAAGTTATTCTCCGACAACGGCGCCCAAGACTTGTTCAGTAAAATTTCGTAAGCGTACGAGATCGTTGATAAGTAATAGATTAACACCCTGTTTGACACCCATTTTGGGTAAGAAAAATTTTTTGAAATAGTGATTGATGGAAGATTGTGTGGTTAAAAAGTAAAGAGAATTTTTTGGTTTGTGTAATATTATTTAATTGATAGAATGTGTGGTTAAAATGAAGAATGAGAAATAAAATGAGATAAAAAATGGGTTTCAAACAGGGGTTAAGTGACTTGAGAGATATCATTTCACGGAAAATAACAAAATTAACATATAATTAAGCTATAAATCATCAAAATTAATTACAATTAATTATATTTAACAATTATATAAAACTAACCATAGAATATAATCAGTGATACATAGAAAAGTAATCTCCACTAGATATGCCATAATTGGTATTTTTAATAAGCTAACTTTGACTCTCAAGATATATTAATAAAAATGTCAGACAAATTAGAATATCAATTAAGATTATGTGTTCATCTGTTAGCAATAACAACTCGTTTGCCATTTCTTTCTATTTTATGAAATATTTAATAAAAAATTAACAGTGGTATGTAACACACTATGCAAATTCAAGAAAGTATATTACTAAGCCACCTTAAATCATGCAGTGCTCATCTAAAATGATGTGGTTTACACCACATAGTGTTTCCAATTTATTCAGGGTCAAGCAATCATCATGTTCATTCTATAAAATGACTATAGATACTGTTGGGAATTTATTTAATCATGTACAGCGGAAAATAAAACAATTTCAATTCTCATCACGGATCTGCTTTGTATTTAGATAGAAACTGTGATAAGAATTGTACCTTAGATGAATTCCACAAACTCCTTTGCCTTTTCTTGAACTCCAATGATCACGATCTGCAATCTAAACTGTCCAATTGTCAAGCCTCCAATAGTGATCCACACAGAGAACAAGAATGACAGTTATGGTTTCTTTTCTTGTGCTAGCAAGAATAATGGAAAAAATCCTTGCAATTCTCAAATCCTAGTAGCATATTAATATAAGCTCAAGTGGGCTCGGCCAATCTCTTAAATTTAACCCAATCCAATATTTAATTAATCAAATTAATTAAGCCTGGTCCATGAATTAATTAATCCAATTAATTCATTCGGGCCTATTAATAAGTAACACAATTAATTAATTATCCAACACTTGTCAATTAATTAATTGGTAAATCTCATTCTTCTGGTTCTCTTTTGTGTGTGACCTATTAGGTTCCCAATCACGATACCTAACAACGTAAATTATTATTTTGATCTGATCAAAATCGATAAATTAAAACACCCCTTTTAATTTATCACTAATTCACATTCGTCGTCCCAGATTGACATCTAGCAATGTGTCAGGGCAATACATGTGACGGGAAATGTCATGTAGTGTGACAAACCAAACTTGTTCGTTTACCGTGAAACTATAATCCTTTCGTCAATATGATCCGATCAATTATGAGATATGGATATGTGTCAATCTCGTTTATCGATCATATCTTTTATCCTACTGTTAAGTCGATGTAAGTCGAAAACTCTTTTTCGACTTATGAGTTCACATTGGCCAAGGATTTCATTATCAACTTAACTAGATAAAATATAGATCATAATCTCTTACTATCTAAGAGTGACGAATCCTCTATTGATCATTCACAACCTTCATATGATTCTTGACATACCCGAACGATGCCGTATTAGCGACTCTTGGCAGAGCAACATCCAACATCACCAAAGTATGACTATCCTCATATAAGGTACTATGATGACCTCAAGTCAAAGGACCAATTCCACTACCGAACGTTAGAGATTAACCACTAACACTCAGATAGTTATCCATGTGGAATCTCTCAGTGGGTCTCCAATGTTTTGTTCTATAACAAAACATCCACGTGTTCATTCAAGTGTCACCACACTTTAGCTTGTGAGATCAGCTACTTACTTCACAAGTAAAAATGACACACGTGATGGTCTATCCGTAATAACGATATCCGTATCTCGTTATTACTTCGACCACGGACGATTTAAGATTCGGTCATATATAATTTGTATCTCACAATTACAACTCCTTGTGATTAACAAATTACCAAGACTTGAATCTACAGATTTTATTATTTAATTTATTAGAATATAAATTCAATTAAATAATAAATATTGTCATTAATATGCATCGATTATATATATATTTAAAGTGTTTATGTCCCAAATTGATTGGACTTAGGGCATAACACTTACAGATACATTTTAGACTAAAACTTGACAAGACTTGATTAAAAAACAATGTTACAAATATTCTTCAGCTATTAATGTGAGGATTTTACCACTTTGACAAAAGAAATTCAATAGATGCAGTGACATAATTTGCGGTAGCAGCAAATGATTTGATAGAAAAACTAACCGTGTTTAAAACAATTCAATAATAAAATGTCTTTTGACATTATGTCAAGTAGTCTGGTATTGTATGCAATGGGATGGGACATAACAATTCACCTACAAAAATACAAAGTTTCCCCGAGTGCTTTACTAAAATCGAACAAATATAGAGAAGATATGTTCGACTATTATGCTTTTGGTTGCAAACAATGCGACTTTGTTAGGCATGACGTACTAGTTAACATCATTTTATCCAAGTTAAAATTTAGTAGTGACAAGTAAGGTTATTGATTACCATATCTGGTCGAATGAATCTTATTGTAAAGATAGTTAATTGAGTCAACAATATCTAAACCTTTATATGTTACTGAAAATGATAACTCTATGTCAATCGACTAAGAAAATATTTTCTCATCCATCATCAGTTTCAAACTCGTTACTCTACATTGACAAAAAAGTTCACGTGTCAATAGAAACAACCGTATGTAGATCCTTCATGCCGGGTCGATGTAATTCAGTTTGCGCCAACACTTGATCCTTCATGTGGAACATTAAATTTTCCCAAACTAGCAAAAAACGTTAGGCTCAAATACGCAACATTGGGCATGAACATTCAGTTCACCAATTGAGCTGACAACATTGAATGAAAGGGCTGAAAAATGAGTTTCTCCCCCACTTTAGTATTCACAAATTTATTTCCCCAAATCCAATAAAAGGTCGAAAATCTTCGACAAAGAGGACCCACAAGCTCCTGTAAATGGACAACAACTACATTATTGAATACACTTTATTGGAGATAGAGGCTGAGTAAAATACAGTTGAAAACACAATTACTTACCCTTGAGCCGACATTCTGGAATAATGCTACGTGTACATGGGAGTTTTACGGATAAACGTACAGAATTTCACTTGATAGATTTTTATTGGGTGTTTAAAAAAAAAAAAAAATCATAGTCATAAGGTGCTGTCATCTTAGCATCTGTAAAATCTCATGTGCATTTCCTCTATACAATTGGTAAAACATGACTTTCTAGCTGGACCAATCAAGAACAATAGTTTCCATAGCATGTTCGCACCAATCATTTGAAATGCAAAGCAAAATGAAATACTCTCGTAAAAATAGACTTATGACTCGTTTCTCATGACTTTTGCTTTTATTTTCCGTGAAAGAGGTTTTAGAAGAAGCTATTTTGATTTTTATTTGAAAACTAAAACTTAAAAGTATTTCATATTTCAGAAGTGTGTTTAAAGAAAGTTATTGACCAACTTCCTCTAAAATCTCTTCTAACTATCGAAATACTTTCATAAATTTAGTCAAACGGGCTCTTACTTTCTTTTCTTGTCTGTCATAAATTATATGTCATTTTTCTTGTTGTGTATATAGTTGTTTTTTTTAGTTTCTATTATATTATTATGTAACATGCTTTGTTATCAACAAATATAAACTATTTTTATTTAAATTATTATTTAATATAGGGAATATATTAGAAAATATGTAAGAAAAAATTACTTTACCAACTATATTAATTATATTTTCTTAATCTCTGTGAAAATAAAAAAAAAGAGTCTATCTCTATATTACAAATGAAGTAGTATCTAGTTGAAATATTGAGATATCCTCTACAGACATTTCGATTCCTTTTATTATCACAAAAATTGAATTTAAACATGAATTGAATTTGAGAGACAAGNAAAAAAAAAAAAAAAAATGGTGTGACCAAAAGGTACCAAATAGGGATGGCAATGGAGATGTTAAATTATCTCCATTACTAATTTTTGTTAAAAAAATTTCTTTTAACATGATTGAAATTTAAAAACATAAAAAAGATATAAAATTAGATTTGGTGTAGGTCGGTCCTCGGTTTCATGACAGACTGTCATCGAGTATTTTTGTCATCTACAATATCAAAATCGTCAAAAATCGGTGAAAAGTCAAATTTTAAAAAGTGGATCCCATAATTTTTATCAACTTTTTAAACAAATTTCATCATTTTTTTTAATTAAATTTTGCTAAAAGTATTTTTAACCAAACGAAACAGGGGCTTATACCATATAGTGCTAGTTGAGTAAGTTATTCAATTAGTGTATTTGAAAAGTGGATCTTTTCGGTCCGACCCAATGGGCCGCGGTTCGAGCTCGAATTAGCCGTTACCGCCAATTCTCTCTCTTTCAATTATTTCGCTTTTCTTTACAAAACCCTAACCCCTTCATATTCCAAAATTCTCTCTCAATAATTCTCCAAATGCCTTCGTTTGATGAACAACTGTTGAATAGTGATTCGGACGATGGGTTCAATGAAGACATGGAAGCTTTGAAGCGAGCTTTTCAGTTAACGGGCACAAACCCTGACGACCACAAAGGATCGCTCTCTATGGCATCCCATTCCGCCGGCGGCGGTGGTGTTTTATCAGAGTCTGATTCGGATGACGATGAACGGGAGGATGACATTGAATTGGTGCGGAATATTCAGAAACGATTTTCGGATTCGATAGAGGCTGAGCAGCCTCTGGCTCTGAAACCTCTGTTGACGCTACCGCCACTTGGGTTGGATAGTGATGATGATGGTGATGGTGATTTTGAGACCCTACGTGCCATCCAACGGCGTTTCATGGCCTATGATGATGGTAAATGTGTCTTTCTTTTATTTATGTCGAATTGTTTTAACGGATTTTATTATTTACTTGGTTTCTACTCTGCAGGAAAAATCTAAGTTTTGCCTATATTATAGAATTGGCGACTTATAATTTGAAATGTAAATGTTTTATTCAATTGTGAATTTATCTTGCACTAATTGGCTATTATTGAAAGTAAAGAATAAGGATTGATTGCTTTCAACTAGATTTGAAGTGGTTGCAGAAAATCTTTATTTATGATATTTCCTCGTGCTTATGAATGCCTTATGCTTTGTATATGATTCCTGCTTACGCAGTTTAATCTTTGAGCCAAACCATAAATAATGGTAATTCTTCTTTACCTTTGTTTTTATGTATTATGTAATCATGTATTTGTGACTTAAGTTTTTAATTTGAGTTCATAGTTCCTTTTCTTTTTCTCAAAATCTAATTGGATGCTTTATGAAATTTCAATTTAAGAATGGTTTGTTCGTGGATTTGAAGCTTTTTTTATTGCCTATTATTCTTATTCTTTTCCTATGGAATTTGATAGATGAGAGAATCTTTTTCGGGCTGATATATAATTGTACCTTCTCATTTTTGAATTTTGCATAATTGGGTACAGGTGCCTTAAAAGAAAGTGTGGAGGATTTTTTGTATATACCTGAGCAGGTGGGCGCTACTGTCATAGATTCGGAAAAGGAAACTTCCAATAATTTGATTGATAAGAGAACTAATGTACAGGAAGGGTTTTCCAATTGTGTAGATACAAAAGAAGCTGCTGCCCAGCTGACAGAAGCATGTGATGATGAAAGTGTTGTTGGTGCACGGCCTTCTAACTTAATTGAGTTGAATGGGCCGAGATCTAATGATGTTGCTGGGTTGCCAGTTAGAAATTCTGATTTCCCGAGTTCAGCACTGGCATTTGTTGATGCCATTAAGAAAAACAGATCTTGTCAAAAACTTATACGAAGTAAGCTGGGGGAGATAGAAGCAAGGATTGAAGAAATTAAAAGGCTGAAGGATCGTGTCAAAATCTTGAAAGACTTTCAGGTTGCATGTAGAAAGCGAACTGGGCGAGCTTTTTCACAAAAGAAGGACGCTCGTGTGCAGTTAATATCAGTGCCAAAGCTAAGAGCAAATACAAAGGTCAGTGTCAGAGTTGTTATTTTCTGTTACCATATTTTAATGTGATTTCATCCTTGTTTCTGATGACTATATGTCTAATCGTTGGATTTTCTTTAATATTTTTATATTTATTTGGTTTCTTGGAGGTGAACTTTGGGGTTCAGTTTCTTTGTTGTTTAGTCAATCTCTTTTATTCACACTGAGATCTTATGAAGCGGATAACATTACCTTCAGCTTTTATAATATCCAAGTTTAGCACGAAATATAAAATGCATAATATTTCTGAATGTTGCTGGAGAACAGTTATATTATTTTTCCTTTTGATGTTCAAGCACACTTTTTAATTCCTGCAGTTCAACGAGAAGAAGATCTCTGCCACATACAAGGGACCACCAGATAATTCACATGTTGCTAAATATAAAGAGGCATTGACAAACTTTCCAGTCTCAGTGAGTCGGGAGAACTGGTCAAAGAAAGAAAGAGAGAATCTCATGAAAGGCGTGAAACAACAATTCCAAAAAATGCTGCTTCAGCAATCCATCGATTTGTTGAGGTATTATTCTTTCAGAATGTGCTTGATAAATGGAGGGCACTTCGGGGAATGTAGTATGCCTTAATTGTTTCTTTAATTGATGCATGTTACGGGCAACTTCTGTATGTAGCTTAAAAAAGACCCCGAGTGTAATATTCATACATAAAAGGATAATTGCTTTTCTTATACTGTTTTTTATGACTGTAATTTACTAGTCAGAACCTTGGTACATTGAAGCAAGTTTAGTTGCAGTAAGGTAAGGTAAACGTCAAATAATAAAATTTAGATAGAATTTTGAACTCTTCAGGTCATTGTAAATTATGTAAAAGGCTAAAGTCAAAGGACAGGCTTTTTGATTCCGTGGCATGTTGCACACAGTAAATTAAGGAATACAAGTATGGGAAGTTACATTTGTGGTTTGTAAATTGTATTATGAAATATTCTGAGAGACACTGTGAAAGTTTGTCTGGAAGTACAAGAATGAGAAACCTGCAGATGTCAAGTAGTGTGCAGTTAATGCAGATAGAGTGATGGTTTGGATAACAGGATGCAGCTTCATGTGGAAGCTGTTCTTTACATGATGTTGAAATTACAGATTATGTTTATTTCATTATTTCTGTGGAATACACATTTATATGAACTAGAATACAATGGTGATCTGTATATTCATGTTAATTTAGACATGATTCCCAACCACTGATTTTCTTGAATGGTTAAACTAAATTTGATTAGTTGTGTCTCTGATGCATTAATTCAGTGTTCTATTTTATTACTTGTTGTCTTTGATGCATTAATTTGAGCACTTCAGTTTTCCGTTTTGTTACTTGATTTGGGAGTCACATAGAATAATTCAGCATTCCAACAGAAAAAGAGCACACGATAAACTTAACTAGCGACTTGTGGTGGCTAAACCATGAGACAAGTTTCTAGTAGCACCCTGGAATTTAAGGGTTATAGAATCAGGTGGAAAACATGAGATGTCCTTTAAGCATAAGTAGGATCTATGATGATGCCTGAGTTAAAATATGGGATTATGTTTTCTCAAGGAAGTTACTTCTAGGTACATTAAAATGGAATGGTGACCCGAAGAGGATGTTTACAATTAGATAAGAACAATATTGACAACATAAGAAAAGGGTACAGGAACTCTGTGATTATAAGATAGTAAGATACCAGTCAAGCTAAAAAGGGGTTCTATGTAATGAGAGTACCAGATAATTTTATGGTAGTGATTGTTGGGTTATTGAAGGGAAAAAATTCTAACAATGAATGTAGCAAAAATGAGGTAATTAAATATAGACAAGACCTCCCTAGAATGATCTAATAAGATAGGAGGATATAAGGGAACAATGATATAGATAGTTGAGGCGTGTTGACGTTCTCAGGCACAAGAGTAATTTGACATGATTAGAATAAACTACGGATTTGGTTTCATTAGTCTTTACATCATTAGCAACTCTAGATTAAAAGAAAAACGACTCACCTATCCTATCCGATTCCAAGTTTATTGGAAGTAAAACCTAGTTTTTGTCATCATTGAAGTAAAAAATGGATGTAAAATAACTACATTAGGTTATATGCGTATAACTGTGTATTGCTAATTCTATGAGATGCTGCATCTTAAATAGTATTGCTTATTGGTTTTCGAACCCCTCATGATCTATTTAATAAATGTAATAATCTCAACATAGGATTTTGTTTTCAACTCATTTTGCTAAATTTTAGTATCGACACATAATTTGTACATATGATATGACTATTTACTATTGCTTGGTGAAAGTTCTGATGCATAGGTCATTGGACTTTCATGTACATTGCTTTTGCCTTTTAAAATAATGAATTATATGAAACTATGGAAGTATAGAAAGATGAAAGATTTTTTAATACAAATTTCTGGATATGAAGTAATCTAATCTAATCTAACAGCTAAATTTATACAGATGCTAAGTATAATTAGTATAATTGAAATGATGCTGGAGAAGATTTTAAGAGTGTTTTTGGTTGGCATGAAAAATATCTTCTAGAAAAGAAAATGTTTTCCTTGTTTTGAGGAAAACAAATACGTACTCCCCCAAAAAAAATGTTTTCCTTAAAAACATGGAAAATTAGGCAATATTTTCAAAAAGTTGGAAATATTTTCAATGGAAAAAATAGCAATCAAACACTTCAAAGTAGAAATTTGGGTGGAAAACCTACATTTTTCATGGAAAATAAATGCAATCAATTCACCCTAAGAGTAGTTTAAGATGTATGTAAAACATGAATGATGTTACCACCCTGGCTTACCTCCGCCTTCTTTGTTTGGACTTAAAAAGAATTATCCAAGTGTAGTGCCTTATATATCACAACTATTTTGAATTATATAATATTGAACTGGGGGCACCTACCTGAATTTGCTTGTGTTGAGAATTTGAAAACTTGCCCCTGGTTTGTTTACCAGTTTGCAAGTTAACTGAACCCTACCCCATTTATATTTTTTCTTTTTCATTTTTTTAAAAGAAGGTGTGGTGTTCGATTGCCTGATCTTGCACCCATTGCCTTCTCTTATCTAATCTAAAATATGGAAATATGTATTTGTGATGGGAAGTTAGTGGAGAGTAGTTGAAGGCATGCAGTGGCCCTTTTTTTCATCCCATTTCATCACTGGTTGAGAACTTGACCTGATTTGAGATGAGACTGAAAATATTTTAAAGCCATTATGTTCACTTGAGATCAGTATATTAGACCACGAGTCCTGTGATTACCAGTTTCTAGAATATACTCTTTAACTTTCTAATAGCTTTTTCTCCAGATAATAGAATTGCATTTATAATTTATTCTCGTTGCCCTATTTCATCTTATAAGTTCTCTATTTTCAGTGATGGAGATGTATCTTCTGGAGATTCAAATAATGTTGATAGCATTGTTGCATCAATAAAAGATCTTGATATAACCCCTGAGATAATGAGATCATTCCTGCCCAAGGTCAATTGGGAACAACTGGCTTTCATGTACGTACCTTGCCGCACTGGTGTAGAATGTCAAGCAAGGTAAGATGGGTTGACTATTTTTTAACAGGAAGAACAACATTCATGATTTTTTATGTAAATGCTGCATGTGATTCTCTGGGTATGTCTTGCTTAAAGGTAAAGCTGATCTCTTGAATAATAACACACTAAAAAGTTAAAAACTGTGAAGGAAAGACCAGACAAGGGAAAACCTTTGGTTTAATAGGTTTGGTTGATGTTGAATAAATTCAGAATAGTTAGTGCAGCGTCGACAGAATGATCGTGAGATCCATAACTTCACTGGCATCTTACTTCAATAAAAGATCTTCATATAACCCCTGAGATAATGAGATCATTCCTGCCCAAGGTCAATTGGGAACAACTGGCTTTCATGTATGTTCCTTGCCGCACTGGTGTAGAATGTCAAGCAAGGTAAGATGGGTTGACTATTTTTTAACAGGAAGAACAACATTCATGATTTTTTATGTAAATGCTGCATGTGATTCTCTGGGTATGTCTTGCTTAAAGGTAAAGCTGATCTCTTGAATAATAACACACTAAAAAGTTAAAAACTGTGAAGGAAAGACCAGACAAGGGAAAACCTTTGGTTTAATAGGTTTGGTTGATGTTGAATAAATTCAGAATAGTTAGTGCAGCGTCGACAGAATGATCGTGAGATCCATAACTTCACTGGCATCTTACTTCAATAAAAGATCTTCATATAACCCCTGAGATAATGAGATCATTCCTGCCCAAGGTCAATTGGGAACAACTGGCTTTCATGTATGTTCCTTGCCGCACTGGTGTAGAATGTCAAGCAAGGTAAGATGGGTTGACTATTTTTTAACAGGAAGAACAACATTCATGATTTTTTTATGAAGATGCTGCATGTGACTCTATGGGCATGTCTTGCTTAACAGTAAAGCTGATCTCTTGAATAATAACACACTTCCTATTAAAAGTTAAAAACTGTGAAGGAAAGATCAGACAAGGGAAAACCTTTGGTTTAATAGGTTTGGTTGATGTTATTGAATGAATTCAGAATAGTTAGTGCAGTGTCGACAGAATGATCGTGAGATCCATAACTTCACTGGCATCTTATACTTGAAATTAAATTATGTTTTGCACCTTTAGTCCAATTTTTATATAAAGAGTCCTTTTGGGTTTCCATTCTAATTTTCTGGGCAAATGGTTCCCAAACTCAAATTTTGTATCAAATTTGTTGAACTTTACTGTACCGTTATGAAGAGCTGTTAAAATCTCAGGCAGCTCACATTGCAGTTGGTTTTCAGGTCTTTTCACCAATTTAGAAAGATAAAAGAAACAGGCACTTCTTGTTTCTTGTTCTACTCTCTCTCTTCACACACTTCTCAATAAGTTCACTGTGCCAGAGGCTCTTGCATGGAGAATAGAAACGAAAGGTGCAACATTTTTACAAGTGGAAAACAATGGAAAATTACATTTAACTTTTATTTTGACCTAAATAAATGCTTAATTGACTCTGAAGATTTTGCGTTGCAGCATATTGGTGCAACTAAATGTTCAAACTTTTAGAACCGTTAAATTGGCGTCAACATTATCCTGATATATTTGCCATTTCATCTGGAGGCATGCTAAGTTTATGCATTGTGGTTGCTGAACATGTACGGTAATCATAGTGTGCTTTGTTTTCCACATAACTCAAGTCTATTAAATTCTTGCAGGTGGCTGAACTTTGAAGACCCTTTAATCAATGGACAACCATGGACTACAATGGAGGATAAGAATCTTTTGCATAATATCCAGCAGAAGGGGCTAAGTAATTGGATAGATATTGCCGTTTCACTGGGAACAAATAGGACCCCTTTTCAATGCTTAGCACGCTATCAAAGGAGTCTTAATGCTTCAATACTCAAAAGGGAGTGGACAGAGGAGGAAGATAATCAACTCCGTGCTGCTGTAGAAAATTTTGGTGAGAGTAATTGGCAACAAGTTGCTTCCCTGATCGAAGGACGGACAGGTACCCAGTGCTCTAATAGGTCAGTGAACATGCTCAATAATGAGTTTGATTTTTAAAATTTTGTGAACTGAATGAAAAAGCCTATTTAGGATATGAAGCATGGATTCTATGTTGCATTAACATAGCAGGCGAGAAGTTATTCCATGAAATTTTATTTTCAAAGCTAGTCTGCATTCTACAGTTTTTAGTTAAATAGGGCCTAAAAAACTCCCGAATGATGTTGTCACGCCTTTAAGGTTTGTTGATATATGTTATAACCCTTACATCCATTTCAAGTGCATAGCCCATTTTTGCTTACACAATCATGAAAATCCACAAGAAGTAACTAGGTTTATTGTGCTTTCCAATTGCCATTTCTGTTAATGAGCTTGTGGATGTTGAGGTTACACAAACATTAGTTCCTGACACTGTGTACGAAATAGTTTGCATCCTTAGGAGAATAAACTTATTCTTTCTAGTGATAAAAATAGTATGTATTTTAGAGTTCTTATTTTATGTAGAGGTTTGAATTAGCTCCTCCTAATTTTATATCCTTCATGTGTTAGGAAATTCCTCGTTTCCTAAACAATCTTGGCAATATAAAACAATATCCTTTCTTTGGCATTCTGGTCCTGTTACTACTCCAACAAGGAGACAGGATATTGCTTTTTCTGCCCACGGTAACTCATTTAGGGTTGACCAGTTTATGGGAATGTTGGAGTATTACCGAAGGGACTGTACTAAAACTGGGAGTTTCGAGTGAAGAAAGTTGTATATGCGGTGCATACTATATTTGCTAGCTCATGCTTTTTGGCAGCTATATAGTATGTCATTGGATCCACTGAGATCTAGAAATATTCCATGAGCATCCGAGAAAACCTCCTTTGGATTTTCCAAGATAATTGCAATTGATGGGTTTTCTCTGGGAGTGGTTGGTTAAATTTGGTTTTTGGTGTTTGTGGGTGATAGGCTTGTATAGTCCTGGAATCTGGGTGTTCGTTCCTTACGGATTGGAAGGAAAAGAGTACTTGAATTTTGCATGGTTTTGGAATTTTGATCCTTCGATTCAAGGATGGATGAATAACTTCTCATTATCTATGATGCACCGATGCGGACACGTGTCCGACATGATACGTGTCGGATACGTCGATACGCAATTTTAAAAAAAAATACAGATACGACATGCAATCGACTCATTGATTAAATACTTAAAAATTCTTCATTTATATAGTATAAATTTAGTTTTATACTTGTTATTAATTTTTCTTGTTGAAATCTTTTAAACATGAGTACTTATTTATTACTTGTTAATAACTTTGAATTAACAATATTTAATATTTCTAATATAAAAAGAAAAATAATTACGGTAGAGTGTTCGAGAAGTGTCGGTTTCGACTCGAATCCGACACGCTACCCTAATTGAAGTGTCTGTGCTAAAGAGCTCATTATATTGAAGTGTGGACTTTAGGCATATTAGCTGGTCTGTTCTTAGTGTTTGTGCCTAGGAAATATTGGATCCTTACTTTCCAGTTGCACCAACCATTTTTTATTTTTGCAGATTTTGTAACTGGAGCTGTGGTATATGGTTCAGCAACCATCTAGATTGAATTATATGGTCCAACAATATTTCAATGGTTCAAGGGTTACTTCAAACGATGGGTACATTGAAGAATTAGTTCTGGTTAGCTGAAGATTGAATTTTATCAGAAACTTGTTCTTGAAGTTCCAAAATAAAGCCATTTCGTGATTATATTGGTGAAATCTGTAATGCCTAACCAACTATGGTTTAAGCAAAATTCTTAACCCGTTGGCTTTCACATGCCAAAACTCGAACCATTCACCTTTTTTCCTCCACTCAAAATAAAACAATGAAAGAGATAATGGAAAAAGAACTTGAAATTAACTCCTAGGGTCTCGTGTCGTTGACTTTCCTTTCAAGCTACAATAGTTGATGTTTGTAATTCATCAGAATGATATTCCAAGTGCTTGAGTTGGTCTTGTTTGCTTCTAGTTATTCATTTACCTTGTTTTAAAACGTTTTATGAAACTTTTTAAGTTAATTGATTTTTTTTATTTTTTTTTTCCGGAAAATGCAGATGGATGAAAACACTTCATCCAACCAGGAAAAAGGTTGGAAGATGGACTGAAGATGAAGACAAACGCTTGAAAGTCACGGTAACATTTTTTGGGCCAAAAACATGGAAGAAAGTTGCTCAGTTTGTGTCTGGACGGACACAGGCGCAGTGCAGAGAAAGGTATTCTTTGATTTATAATGTGATACTTAAGATGCGATTCGAATCAATTTAATTGAGTTACGAGCATTGTAATGTGGCAGATGGGTCAATTGCTTAGATCCTTCTTTGAATCTGGCTGCATGGACTGAAGAAGAGGATTCAAAGTTGGAAGCAGCCATTTTAGAACATGGATATTTCTGGTCAAAAGTTGCTGCATGTGTTCCACCACGTACTGATAATCAGTGTCGTAGGTAAGGATTTTTCATGGCAATGAAAAGTGATTTATTGAGTTCAATAATCTTGTGGGGTGTTGATTCTCATTTTTGTAGTGCTTTTTATCACTCTAATTGTTAGGAGATGGAAGGTGCTGTTTCCACATGAAGTGCCTCAGCTTCAAGCAGCTAGAAAGATACAAAGGGTTGCACTTATTTCCAATTTTGTAGATAGGGAGTCAGAGCGACCTGCCCTTGGACCCAATGACTTTGTTCCTTTGCCAAATTGTATCACTGAATCCAAAAAAGTTGACCCTCCTAGTAGAAAAAGAAGAAGATCAAGGTATGTTGTTTCTGTGATTCACTCTAGTCTACATGGTGTATCTTTTTTTGTTTTCTTGGGACTGATTGATTCCTTGTCTGTGTGTAGGCGAGGAAAGAATTGTACTGAAAAAAATGCTTCTGGGTAGCTATCCTTCTTTTCTTGTTCCTTGCTTCTATAGCTACTATGCTATGTATTTGTATTGATTCTGGATTTATTTTTTCTTTGGATATGTATAGTGAGATCTCTCCAGAAGAAGTTACAAGGTTAACAAATGGTGATGTGATTGAGAATGTGCATGGCAGATCTTTCCCAAGGAAGAAAAGGAGCAAGAGGTTGCATTCAGTTAAGGGAAAAAGATGGATGTCTCAACCTTCGAAGGATTGTGAAGGTTCTAATCCAACAGAAGAAGATCCATCACCTCCTACTGATCCAAATATATTGATGATAACCATGGGTGATGAGTTAGTTGATGTTGGTGGGGAAGATGCTATTGAGATTAACAAGGCTTCTAAACTACGTCCAAGAAGGAGATGTAATGAATCCCATGAGGAAGTGCCAGAGACTTTGAGTACGGTGCATACTCTTGTTGAAGATGCAAACTTATTGAAGACGAAAAAGATAACCAATGATAAGAGCAAAGGCGCTGACGATGCAAATGGGGATGGTAGCAAGAAATGTAATAAGCATTTTAGGAGCAATTTTGGTACTGAAGTATCAGGAGATAATGATCTTTTTGTATCTTCTGGACGGGACAATGAGTTGCGACGTGTAGAGAATTCAGAAATGCAATCCGAGTGTTTAGTACAAGGAAAATGTTTGACACCTGTCATTATGGAAAGTGGGAATTACATGACATCTAGTTTTCGCTCACAGGAGAAACTGAAAATGTCCAAGAATAAACGAGCTCCCTGTGATAAATTGTCCAAAATAGTAGAATATGAAGCTTCCCTTGCTTCTTTCCCTGTACAATCAGGTTTTGAGGAAAAACATTTTTGTTCAACAATGATGGATGTATCTCTCAGGAAGCAGGACCAAATTTTTGAGATACAGAACAGCTCAAATAGGCCTGGTCTCCTCTACACTTACCAGCGAAAGAGACGAAGAGCCAGAGATGAAACTTCTTCCCGTCAGATGTTGGAACTAGAAGCCAGAGATGAAACTTGTCCAAATAAGACAGTAGAACTAGAAGCCGAAGATGATATGCTTCTTGCTGTTTTCTACAATGAACGAAGGAAGATGAGGAGAGTTGCAGCTACCAAGAAATAGCAGCAATACTAGATTTTGGTGTCATTTTGGCGAATATCAAATGCAGTGGGTAAGGTGGAAAAATTGCTGCTTCCTAATAGATGAATGAAATCTGCTTCCAAGAAATCAAGGTCATTTTTGTGAAGTTCTTGAGATTTGGAATTTATACTGTATAGCCTTGTCTAATTTTGAAATTATCTTGTTGAATCGGCTATAGCATACCAGTCATTTTGTTAGTGAGAGATGTTGGGACAAAGGAGTGGATAATTGGTGGAAGAATTTGATTAGCGTGTCCTCTCTTATTTTCGAGTGTCTAGATTTATTATTATGTTTTTATTTCATTTATTATTATTATTTTATTTTTGGTAACACGGTCAAGACAATGGTTAAATAAAATTTTGAGATAAAAAATGAACATGAGTAGCAACAAAAACAAGCATGAGATCCCCTCTGAATGCGGGTTAATATATTAAATAATCCCTTAATTTTAAGAGTAATGTCATGTAGTTCTACATGGATTACAATTTCAGTCTATGTGGCGTTAATGTGGTATTAAATGATAAGTGAAATTAAATAAGTCATTTAATTTCATATTTCATTTAATCTATGATTTAGAGCTACCTAAATTGGAGTTGTAACCCCAGTGAAGATAAATAACTTTATTCTAATTTTAACGACAGGTATCTATAATAAACATAAATGATAGTCTGTAGTAATTATTACTTCGGTCACTTTTGAACTCCTAGAAGGAATATTATAAATTCATGATTGTACAACAATTTGAATGTCTCTTTGTTAATCTATAATATTTTAAATATCACATCAATTGAGAATAATTTTTTAAAAGATTTTAATCTTATCACAATTAAATTATTTCAATAATACCTTACTTTTTATTTTTTAGTATGCAATAAATACTGTAAAATCATTCTCACGTGTTAAGCTTGTGTTATTAATTCTCAATTAATTAACATTAACATTGACATTAATTTAAACTTAATGAATTTTGATTTAAATGAATATAAAATTATCATAGATGAATTTATTTATATTCATGTATCTAAAAATTTTAATGGGTGTTTAAATTCATGTATTAGCAATTAATTCTTATGTATGAAATGTTGTATAAAAAAATTACTCATTTGTAGTATTTCACCATCACAAAAAAATTAAATCAGTTAATTGAGTTTTGAGATTACAATTTCTTCTTTTAAATTTATATCTTAAATTTTATTTTCTTTAGTTCGTTTAAAACTCATCAAACTCTCCCAACAAATTAGTATTATATATTACTTTTACAGAACTTATAAAATATTTTAGACTAACGTACAATGCATGTTCTACTCTGACTAGTGTACCCAAACTTGTTACAAGCATATTCTCTTATCTTTGGATAGAAAAGTCCAAGAACTATTTCTTGATTAACCTACTTTATTGAGGACATGAAACAACGAACCACGTATGTTGTATGTCTGTATTTTCAAAGGCGATTTCTGATCCAAATAACAAATAGCGTAATAGAATAAAGATGTGTTTGTTTTTATTTTTATATAGATTTTAAGATGTAATAAATATAATCCTTGTTTGGACTCCATTTTAATGAGGTTTTGGAAAAAACATATTTTAGAATAATAATTTTTAGAAAATGTGTGGGTCAAAAAATGATTTGGATTTACGCGCAAAATATGTTATAGGAAATACATAAATCATGTATTTACTATATTCAATTTCATTTTTAAAAAACAAGGTTTAAAAATTCAAAATGCATGTGTTAAATAATATATATAATATATAGTGTATATTAAATTAGATTTTAATTTCTAAAATTAAGCATTCAATTACACATGTTTCCATTCCAAACATGACTCCATTTTAATGGCGATGACCGAACAAAGAGGGAATTACAGAGAACTCGTCGAAACAAATAACATCGATTTTCGGCGTCTGAATCTAGTTAATTGAAACCAGCCGAATGATTGAGATCATAAATTGAAAGTTGTCGGCACCGTGTATCAGAAGATCGAAGAAAGATAGAATCTAAAAAGAACTTGTGGAATAAATAACTTTGATTCTCATAATCGAAATCTAGTTAATTGAAAATCCCTAGATGATTGAAATAACAATTGGAAGTTGTTGGCAAACAAAGAGAGAATTTACAGAGAATTTGTTGGAGCAAATAACTTTGATTTTCACCTTCAAAATATGGTTAATTAAGACCTGTTGGACGATTGAGGTCACAAATTGGAAGTTGTTGACGCTGTGTATCAGAATTTTTTAAGGAAATAGCATCAAGTAAGGTCGGAGAAATTAATGGCCTATAACATATTATCTTGAACTTGTGACATGTGACTTATGCATTATGACATGTGACATGTGACCTATAATATTGATCCACTGACATGTGACTAGTTCTCTTGGATTTGTGATTTGTAGACATTAATCTATTATCTATGCAATATAATATGTTATCTATGCAATATAACCTGTGAACTTTTACATGTGAATTTGTAACTTGTTATCAGTACATAAAGACATGTAACACGTGATCTGTGACCAGTTAATTTTGATCGATGACCCATTGATATTAGTCTATGACCTATTGTGTGTGACCAATGACCTGTAGAGTGTGACATGTGAACATGATCCGTGAGCTATTCCATTTGATCTATGACTTTTGGACATTTATCTGTGACTAATGCACAATGACTTGTGATCTATACATGTGACCCATCACCACCACCACTGACATCACAAGCAGATATTGACACATCATTTGACATACGCTCTATGAACCCATAGTCGCTATGTGCGACACTTAATTCGTCACCGTGTGTTGTGATCCGAGAGTTACAGCTCGTGAGGCAAACTCAGAGTGCTGCTACAAATTGAGATCGTCGCTGATAACGTCACATGTAATGGTGAACTGAGCATCACTGTCGTTGCTGCTCACGCCATCGATGAAGAAAAAATTGGCCTTTGAAGAAGAAAAGAAAAATGGTCTGTAAAGAAGACAACAGAGAGAAAACGGAGTGGATGGGGAAAGAAAGAAGAGAAAAATGAAGATGGGTTTGGATTGGATGGGGTGAGATGGGTGGATTAATTTAATTATATAATATTATTATTTAAAATTAAAAACTTATTATCACTTGATTTTTGCATAAATACTTTTAAATCTTATTTTTGAAAATGAAACTTAAAAAACAAGCTTGATGTAATTTCCTCAAATTCTTATTTCTTTTGATTTTACCACAGTCTTGGTCTAAAATTTCATTCTTTCTATAGACTTCTTTGCTACTGAACTGGCCAAGCACTGCCCCCATCTCCATCCGCCTCCGCATGTAGCTTCACTCTATCTATATTGATGAAGAGTACTATTTCACCAAACTTAAGAACTTAAAACTATTGAGGATTAGGCAAATTTTTTTAATTTATGTTTTATCTTATACTCGTCCTTTTCCATGCATAAATTATAAAACATGAGTAACGAAGAACCAAAATGAGTGACCAAATCCGTACAAAAGAATTCAAAGACAAACTCAACACTCAAGGTGAAGAATCCAGAAAATATAAAATCAATCATTTGCATTCAAAAACTTTTATATAATTAAAAGTTCACCTTTGATAATCACATCATTTTTCAAATGCACCATAACATGAGAATCGACTAAAATCACACAGAAAGTACGCTTAATAGAAGATCAGTTATCCCTATAAGCAATGTAATTAGCCAAAGCAATCAATGGAGCAGCCTTTTCAGGATCAAATTCAGCAAGCTGTTGTTGAGCTTCCCTATTCAATTTCGCAGCAAATTCTCTAGATTTTTCAATTCCAATCAGCTTTGGATAAGTAGTTTTATCGGCCAACAAATCTTTCCCAGCAGTTTTTCCCAGTTCTTGAGAAGATTTTGTGACATCAAGAATATCATCCACCACTTGAAATAAAAGCCCAATACACCTAGCAAATTTCCTCAATTTAGCAATTTCTTGATCATTTGCACCACCCAAAATAGCCCCCGAAACCACTGATCCCTCCAATAAAGCAGCAGTTTTGTGTATATGAATGAACTCCAACTGGTCTAATCCAACTTTGGAATTCCCTTCAGAACATATATCAACAACCTGGCCACCAATTAATCCTTCAGCACCGGCACACTCAGCCAATTCTCCAATCACCCTCACAATCCTCTCAGAAGGCACACCTTTTGTGGCAATGGACACGTGCTCAAAGGCAAACAAAAGAAGTGCATCACCAGCCAAAACTGCCACATCCTCCCCAAAAACCTTATGATTCGTCAGCTTCCCGCGCCTCATATCATCATTATCCATGAAAGGGAGATCATCATGCATCAAAGTCATGGTGTGGATCATCTCAACAGCACAGGCTGCAGGCATTGCAGTGGATTCTTGCCCACCCACAAGCTCACAAGATGCAATACAGAGCATGGGCCTGATCCTTTTGCCACCAGCAAGAAGAGAATACCTCATGGATTCATGAATCTTGAAAGGATCCCTCAGCAATACTGCTTCTTCCAAGGCCTTGTTCACGGCACTAGCCTTTTCAAGCCTGTAGGCTTTGAAATTGAATGTACTTCTGCTCTCTTCATGCTGTTTTTTGTTGAGGATTGCTGATATAGATATTGAAGAAAAAATAAAGGGTTTGGGAATCTGGTATGGAGAAAATTGGGATATGGGCAGTTTGTTTTTGAGTGGGTGAGGAAGAACAAAGGGTGTCAATCTGAATCTACTGCTCTGTACATTGTTAATTAGTGAACATGTTACAATAGGATTCACAAGATTCATTCTTGCTTACACGCTAACCCAAATCTCTTACTCTGTGTATGTGTGTGACTATAGATTCCTATGGATCGGATCCAAACAATTGTACAATGAGGCCAAGGACGAATTGAGGAGAATTAGTGTGAAGTGGAAGGTGAATACTGAATAGTTTTAAAATATAGGAGAGCAAATTTAGTCTATTTGGTAGTCCTCCGTGAATGGAGAATCCTGAAAGTAACCTTTTTGTGCTGTTTCAGGTCCAAATATTAGGCGTCCTAACTCTTATCACGCAATACTCTTTTCTGTTTTTGGTGGAAATAATTATTTTAATGTTGGAGGTTGAAGTTCACCCTCACAAGGTTCAATTTTCTGCACAGCAAACAGATTTAAATATGGATTAATCTATGTGTACATACGTATACATAGGTATACACATAGAAGTTGACATAATGTAAGTGGGGGTGGGCCCACGATATTGTAGCATGGGCCTCACCACACTCACATTATGTCAACCCCTATGTGTATGTACACATAGCATGACCCTTTAAATATTTATTCAATCTTCATCATTTGTTTTCTTCGTTCAATGAAAAACTAAAAAAATGTTATTGTTGTTGAAAAAAATTAACGTACATAAATTATATTCTAATAACACACATTTTACGTGCATAAAATCGGAGAGAATTTCAAGTTACCAAAACCGAATACATAAAGTATAAACGAGAAATGCGTGAATATGAATTTCGTTGAGTCAAGACTTGGACTCTTTCTCGATAATGCCCGCATGGATGTTAAACAATTTTTCAGCATTCATCTCCTAAGCTACAACGATTACGTTCCACAATAGGAGTACTCAAAATTACGTAAACTAGCGTATTTACTTATGTTTTGAAATCTATTTGTATGAAACTTGATTCAAAATAATTGCAAGAATTATTTTGAAGTGAATTGCATTAATATGATAATGCAAGGATGAAAAATGATGATTGAAAATTTCAAACACATTGGGTCTATATATAATTTGTTGAAAAGTTGAGTCTCAAATTACACAACTATTTAAATTAGTCTCTATATATGAATAGACACACTTATTGAAAAATAATAATTTCAAAAATCATGATTTTTCATATGGAAAGACTCAAATTTTTAGTCAAACGGTTCTAGAATATTTCATAATATTATACATAATGTTCCAACAATTTCACATATTTAAGCCGCTTAAATCTAGCTTTAACTTCTTGTTCACTAACTAAGTCCCTGTTTGAGTCACATTAAAATTTTCATTCTCATTCTTTTATTAATTTTCAATCACACGTTATTCAATAAAATAATATTTTTCATCATATCAATAACTTTTCCTTCTTTTTTAACTACACATTTTTCATCAATCCACTATTCCAAAATACATTCTTCCAAAATAATGTGGCACAAACATACTCTAACGGTTTCCACTTAAATAATCATTTGAAAATGGATCAAAACAATTAATTTATGCACGTTAATTTTTTCCAACACTTGTTCCCTTTTGTACTTTATGAGTTATATCACAGCAATTCAACTTTACATTCTGCAGAATTATCGTTCTTGCATGTTCACTAAATGGGAGGATATTCTATCCTTAACTTGGTATAACACTTGGGTAGATGAAGATATACAAAAAAGGAAGTAACTATTATATATATTTCACAAAGCTATAATCTTGTTCTTATCCGGCAGTAACATGACTTCTTACTTTGTCTGAATATAATAATGACTTCTCGAGTATTAGAATTATCCATAACGCGAATAAAATCCTCCAAAATAAAAAGTAACAAATTATGTTACCTAATATAAGTTTAAAATGTGCAACTAACCAGTTAAAAAAAAATGAAGTCCACAAAATGATTAAAACACTCTGAAAATTCAGTAATAGAGTATGTTACTGGTTATTAAAAGTAAAATTTTGTCTAACCATAGATAATCATTTTTTGTTAAACAATAATCTTTACCTTTTAACAGTGAAGTAAGTAAAGTAATGAGTTGTTACTTTCATTTACACTGTGTTTCTTGAACTTTCCCGCATCATATATTCATACTTTGCTGCAAGCTTTGTGAAAGTTGCATGTGCATCATTCCGATTTTTCGAAAACCAATTTTGCTCAAGAGATCTTAAGAATTTTAACAAGTAATCTATAGGGAAATGCTTTGCTAGTTTTATAACTGCATTTATCTACTCGATTATGTTTGATATCATTATTGAAAACCTTTTCTTTGTCATGTGGACAAGAACGTCCATGCATCCTGCTATAGTCTTCTTCAAAATTTTCAGCAAATGGTAGGAACAAGAACCATGCATGGCTTGTGGATACACCTTGTGTACTGCATTTTCTATGATTATCCATCTGATATGATACAAAAGTTTTCCCAGTTCCATAAGTTTCTTTGGCATGTGTAAGAACCATCCCGTGAATTTATTATTTTGTTTGTCCCCTACTCTGAGTGCATGTACAAAAATGTTGTTGGCATCTTGGGTGCATGCCTTGAATCCCCTTCAAAAATGTTCCAACAAATTACTATTATAGATCTACAATATCTTCATCCTTGCATAGTAGCTCCTAAAGCCATGAAAGCATACTTGAATCTATTGCTCGAATCAGTCTTTTGTTTTGCAACTGTTCTGCAATTTGTAACTTTCAACATGTACAAGTAGGTTGAATGTTTTTCATATGATTCCTCCGGCTCTCGGGCACTCCAAGCTTTACAATTAACTCATTAACACTCCATACTCATTTCTCTTGCTGTAAATTATATCATTTAGATTGTATGTTGTTTTTGCATAGGTGTACTTATATTTGATGCAACTGAACTCGAAGCTTGGCGGTGATTTCCTAATATCACATCCAACGAGAAATCACATTCATTCCGAGTGTACTTTATTTTGAAGTTGCCCGTTCTTGTGACATTTGAAGCCTTAAATGACCATTGACAACTATCATCCACTTATTGTATGACATACACCTTCTTATCTGATTTTTTCACCCTAAATTGAGAATGTTTTGCATGGCATACATTGCTATACCATTCATCATCACCTCTTCAGTACAGAAAATCTGCCTTTCTGCAATTTTATCAGCACTTGGATATGAAATCGCGATGGTTTCATCTTCCATAATTATTTCGTCGCATCCTATATGTATTGAGAAATCTCAAAAGAATCTGGAAGGTGGAATCATTGTTGAAATCAGCCGTTCTACACATACACTTTAGTTTACACTTTGATTTACACTCTATCATGTGACATCATCTACACCATTGATTTTGAAAACACACATCACATCATTGTACAAATTCCCTCCACGTAGGGGGGAATGTCATTTAGGATGTACATTAAAGTGTACGTCTAACGTAATTCTTGTTGAAATATTGCCTTTCAAGTAATTGAAGTCAAAGCATATCTGATTCTGTAGCAGTAGCAGTTTTATATTGCAAAATCTGGCCCTTCACAAAGAGTAACATATCTGTTACTGGTGAAGTATGGGAAAGAACATTAGGGAGTTATTGTTCTTAATCTTTATAGGAGACTCGTTCGGCTTCATTTCATATTGTATTATTATCTCTTAATTTGTTGTTGTTCGAACCAATTCCAAAATCGAATATATCATGTCCAAAAGCATGTTGCATGTGCACTCTTGCGTGACCAGGATTTCAGATACCTGTTGTCGTACTCATTATTCTGATCCCATTTCCCGTTGTAACATAAATTAATATATTACATACCTATAAAAAAAGGGGAAAAAAAACAATGATTAATAATAGAACAACAGATCTTTGTATTGGCCTACAAAATAGGTCTAGGACACTGTGATAATCAACAAAATGCTCAATAAACATTTGAATAATAGTGTATGACTCATGCGATCAAAATATATTATCGTGTTATTGAATACATTTCTTTGTCTTGTGAATTCGGGATACGAGATTTTGGGTCGTGCTTAAAAATAGGTCTCACTTCGAAAAAGATCGTTGAATAAAATTGATTATTGATTGTCAGCTATACACAAATTATATTATAGTAACATAACACACTCTTCTCATATATGTTCTTCACGTGCATTTAGATAGTAATTAGAATAGAAATTGAAGTTAACAAATACATGTTGGAAAAATGGGTTTATGGCTGACTTTGGAGCGAAATTTGAGTAGGACCCGATTATTCATTTTGGAATATGAAAGTTGATTTGTGATATCCTCCGTGAGTACATCGAAGTCATATATTTACTTGCAAAAAATGATGTTCGGGTGAATGAGAAATTAATGCTCAAAGTATGACATGTTAAAGTAGTTTATTGATTTGTGTTTTTTCTGTGAGAATATAAATCATATATTTATTTGTTCAAGTACTAAATCAGTTCGTCGGAGTAACATCTGTGGTGCTCAGACTCTACTCTTTTACCGTTGTATCCTAGGAAGTAGACGTTCAAATTAAACTTCAAGCACGTACGGTGAGTGAGCAAATCCGTTTTAAGGAAACTATGTTCGTACATGCCTCAATTTGAAATTTTTTTTACTGCAATTTAAATTATTTGTTTTGTTATTTTATTGTAGTTAATAAAATTATTTGTTCTTTTCTTTTGATAAGATGCTAAGGAGGTATTTATCCACTTAAATATATTACCAACAATACAAACACCAAATATAATTTTTCTGGTTACATTCAAGTTTGATTTCGAATTAATAAAATCCAAATTAAAATCTCTCTCTTAAGGAAAATACTCTTACTCCTAACTATTACTTGTTAACGATCTTGTACACTTGCAAGATCTCAGTAAACAGGGAAGATCTTCTTTATTAGTAAGGTGTGGGAGATTCGACCGCAAGTCTTGCAACTCAATGATAGGGAAGCAAACGGTCTAGGCATTTGGATAAGCCCTCGCTTCAAGTACTTGTTTTCACTTCTCTCTCCCTCCCTCTTGAAATTTCAAATTGGATTGTTTTGGTGAAAAGACCCTTGATGGGAGAAGACATAAAATCACTTTTAGTTGCTTACAACAAAAGAGGGCTTCAGCTTAGTAGGAGGTTCATAACTTCAAAAAGAAAGGTAATGCGAGAAAATTAGAAGAGAAAATCATAAATCAATTGGAAAATAAAAGTAATAAGGATGATCTACGAAAACAAATGTAAATTTCAGCCCCGTTGTCAGATTTTTCTGTTTTGAGTCCGTTTAAGGGTAATTTCGTCATTTTTGCATTATTTTAATTTTATTCAAATTTATTTATAATTTTATTTGGATTTATCTATATTTTCAATGTGATTAGGAATTGTTTTCAGTCTTATATATGTGATTAATATTATGGTCGATCATATTCTTGCCTCCTTTTTTGAAAATTTAAACGTGCCGTCGATTTCTTCTTTCACGTTTTCAATATTTTTTTTTACTTTCTTCATCCTTTTTTCCTTTTTAAATAATATTTGAAATAAATTAATTATTGAGAAGTAAGGAAAATAAGGAAAGAAAGGGATTTTTTTGTGTAGATTTGGTGTAACGGGTCGGAGATGACTAATAAGAAATATTACTTTTGATCAGAGGTTTAAGATTTAAAAAAAAAAAATGATACGTGACAAAATTTATTTGTTATTCTATTTATTCATGTTTAATCTAGTATACATATCACGTCATGAAGTCGTAACATTTATTGTCAAACAAAACGACAAAACACTCACCATGAAATTATTTATTTTAAGACTTGTACTTTTACTTCCTAACCACCACATGCACAGCTCTTGGCCTCCCTCAACTATAATTTTGTTCTAATTAGTGATAGTATTTAGTGTGGTAGCCCAAGTTGAAGAGTGAATATGACACAAGCCTCTCTCGCATGCACTTGTGAAAGCATACAATTCAATAACAATTCTTGCAGTTGATGAAGACCTCGTTGTCACGTTTGGTATATAGATAATAAATGAATTTTATTAAATACGGTTAGGGATAAAATGTTACCACAACGAAAGTGACGTGATAAGAATTGAATTAGTATCTTAAAATTCGGACCGAACCGATCGATGAACCAGAAACCCAATTCGCATGAACCAGCCTGGTTATTGGAATTTTTTCCATAAAGTCTTGAACCTTATGGTTAGGTAAGGCAGCATAATCACTCTTTTATCTCCACAAACGTAATATTAAGCTATCATAGCATGCGTTTATTTTAATTTTTGCTTTAATCACGTTTTTAATTTTTTTAATACAATTCTCTTTGCGCAAATACATAAAATAAAACAAATATTTATTAAAATATCAAACAAAGCACGACTTTTGAACTTTATACATTCTCTCATTATCTCATTGAATTTTTATTTTATTTGAACTTTTTATTCATCGATGGCTCACCAGTTGAACCAATAACATGTATATTGATCTAGTAATCCATCGATCCAGTGTCTTGACAAGGTCACACGGCTCAGGTCGGGTTTCAAAATTATGACTTGGACTACTCATTTTTAACCACATTGACCTTTTAAAATTGAACTCAAAAACTCAATGTGGTATTAGAATCTGGAAAAACTCAAACGAGCAATTAATCGATATTTTTAAAGCTCCAACAGTAGTAGGAGTACAAGATGATTATCCTCAAACTAATCATCATTTTGCGAAGGCAATATAAAAGTAAAAATTCTACATTGATTAGCTTATGAAGTTTAGGTTACTCTTCTCAAAAATCGTATAATAGCATCTTCAAAAGACTTTAATTTATTTTATATAGAGAGAGTATCTTCAAATTTAAAGAGTAAAATATTTTATACACTCAAATATGATAGAGTATCTTTAAATTTAGAGAGTAAAATATTTTACACACTCTAACCTAATCTCTAGTTTGCACTTAATTTTATTTTCTTAAGAAACGATTATTTATTTTTCTTTATCTTTTGCCTTTTGTTGGTTTTTTTTTTTTTTGTTAAAATTATAAGTTCGTAAAAATGAATAGTGGATAAGTGAGTCATATAAAATATGTAGTTAAAATTTATATTTGATTTCGAAAATGAACATTTTAGCTAGCAAAAAAGAAAAGAAACAAAGGCTTATTTCACATATCTTTTTTATATGTCAATCACATGTCAATTCAAATACAATTTAAATAATTTAGAAAGTATTGAAACATAGCCCCTGATTGGTACTGTTAAAAAAAATTAATTAAAATTTAAGTTAAAATCAACAATTAATTTTTAACCATACATTTTATAGAATCCATAACTTTTCAATCACATGTTTCAAAATTTTGTCAAAATATGCTAAAAATCTGATTTTAATCTTTATCAAACAGTGGCATAATATTTAAATCTGTAATTTATTAAGCCCCCGTTTGATGGGGATTAAAATCAAATTTTTAATATATTTTAAAAAATGTTGATGAGATACGAGATTGAAAAGTTGTATGTCACATAAAAGAATTAAGCTACTTGTATATGTGCTTTTGCAAGGAATTTTTACAAATGATGAGGTGGTGAAATTGAATTGGCTGGTTTGAATTTGTTTTTTGTCCAACTATTACTGAAATTCTGCCAAGTGTAAATATGTCAAACTATTTGTAAAAATTCCTAACAATGTAGCATAACTTTCAATAAAATATATGTTTAAATTAATTGTTGACTTTGATTTAGATTAGAATCTAAATTTTACTTTATTTGACGGGCTAAATGCACTTGGTACGGTATAATGTAAAAATCTAGATGTCTTGAAAACTATTTTTGAAGTATTGATTCTCTAAAGTAGAAAGTATCTTGTACTAAGAGAGTTTTGGAGATGTCGACATCTTAAGATAACTTCGAGACTCAATTATTTAACACTAGATGACGAGACATGATAACTCATTATATTTTTCACATCGTTATATTCCTTAATCATCTCTAGTCTTTTCTAATCTATTTATCATACCCGAACCACAAGTTTCTCACAATTCAAACATACGTACCTCTAATTCATGATCCAGACTCACTAGTTTCTTAAATTCTGGAATCTGCTTACAGCTGGGCTAGAGAGACTGGTAATTAGTAAATGCTGAAACATTTACTCCCATGCAAGAATCTCCACTTTTCACTGGTTTTTACCATGTGAAAAAACAAAACTTACAGCTGCTGTTTTCAAGAACATGAATGATTTTATCTTCATTCATTTATTAGCATCATCAAATGATACATAACAACTTATGGTATCACATCAAATTTTGAGAAAACTAAATAATTATACATCTTTATATTGTAGCAGTTGAGCAAATGCATGTGGAATTTTTTTCAGATATCTATGGCTAAATTTAGTAGAAAAGGGCAAATAAATTCCCCTAGAGCTTCACAATTTCTGGGATGTGCACTGGATACCTATCAATGCAGTCTTGCCAAGGTCCATCAGTTGGTGTTTTAATTGTCCTGTTACATTTCCATACAGCACTGTTACATTTGAATCCACTTCCAAAAGCTATTTGCCAAACTCTATCCCCTTTCTTCATCCTGCCCTTGGCCTCAATGTAACTCAATTCGTACCACAACGAAGACGACGACGTGTTCCCAAATCTATGAAGTGTCATTCTAGAGGCCTCAACATGTTCAGAAGACAGTTGGAGGTTCTTCTGAAGTTCATCGATTACCGCCCGGCCTCCAGCATGGATGCAGAAGTGTTCAAAAGCTTGTTTGAAGTCAGGAATGTAGGGTTTCCATTTTGGGTTAAAGATTTTTCGACCAATTAAAGTGAAGAGAAAAAGGAGTTGTTCTGATGCAGGAAGGACTAAAGGGCCTATTGTGGTTATATTGGATTTCAAAGCTTCACCAGCTATAACCATAAGGTCTTTTGATAAATTAATCCCAACTTTTCCCTGTGAATCTTCTTGTTCATAAACACATTTATAGGCCTTATCATCAGAACCCTTGTGGGTTCTAACCACGTGCACTAATCGATACTTAGCACGACGTTTATCACGACTCTTGTTTGATAAAAGAATTGCAGCACCGCCCATTCGAAACAAGCAATTTGGAAGAAGCATTGCCCTTTCTGAACCTTTATAGTAATTTGGCGTAATAATTTCAGTACTAACAACAAGTGCATATGAATTTGGATGTGCCTGCAGAAGATCTCTAGCCAAATCCATTGATATTAAGCCGGCACTACACCCCATTCCAGAAAGATTGTAACTCTTTATGTTACTCCTGAGTTTGTACTTATTCACTACCATAGCTGAAAGGGATGGTGTGGGAGAAAAAAGGCTGCAATTTACGATAAGAATGTCTATATCTCTCACTTTGATCCCGGTTTTCTGCATAAGGGAATCAATGGCAGAAAAAATGACTTCCTCGGCTTCTCCTCGGGCCGCTTCCATTGTAGGGGTTGGAGGGATATAGTGAATTGCAGGAGGCAAACAGGTTTCTTCTCCAAGGCCTGATCTCTCAAGAATTCGCATTTGAAAATCGACGCTTTTGAGATTATCCTTTAGAATCAGTCTAGAGTGTTCCATGAAAGTCGAGAAAGGGACACGATATGTTATGGGTGGCTTGTAACATGCATAATCAACTAGATATATCGACCGAGGCTTTGACATGAAGTAGAGAGTGCAAATCAAGATGATCAAGAAAGAAGAACACAAGATATGCACAAGTTCAATATCGAGTGATCGCCAAATTTTGAGCATTTCTTCCGGGCCTAACAGGATAATTTGGACTGAAATTCCCACCATGATTGGAATCAATAAGAAGGTTAGAATGTGATCAACAAGGTATTGGTACCCAAGTTTGACATATTTGAGTTTGACAGAACTGGAGAAGTTTGGCAACACTTGTGGCATTTCTAGAGAGAGAGAGAGAGAAAGAGGGCTAGTTGGGAGAAGAGAAAGGGAGGAGGAGGAGGAGATGGTGGAGATGGGAGGAAGGAAGAGGTGGTAGTGGAGAATTTAAAGGCTGAAAATTGATGAGTTAGCAATGAATGAAGGCAGGTAAGACAATTAAATGAACAATATTTCTTAGGTGGATTTTCTGTTGTATACTAACCTTACCATATATATTTAACCCACTTTTCTTTTTCTCCATAGTAATAAATACTACTTTCTTTGTATTCAAATTTTGTTTTCAAAGTAAAAGTGGCTTAAAATTAACCATTTGTTTTCAAATGTTACTTTTTAAACTTATAAGTTAAAAAGTTATTTATTTTAAAATTAATTCGTCGAAATAAGTCATATGCTTATTTCTAAGTTTAATCAATAAAAACTTTTTTATAACTTATTTACTATATAAACAAACTTGCTTATAAGTAAATTTTCTAAACTTTAATTAGACACGATGTTATAACAAAATAGAGATCATATTCAATAAAATATATGGGAGCGTATATGAAAGTAAATATATAGAATTTATGAATAACTTTTTAGTTCACGTTGACTCGCGTACAAATACTTAGAAATTAAAAAAAAAAATATTGACGGAATGCACGGAAAGGAAGAAGTGGAATCAAAGAAATGAAAGCTTATTGAGAAAATTCAATGATTTTTTTAATATTTAACAATATCAATCGACCTAATTAATATTGGAAAAACCATTAGACAAGATATGGGTCATAAACAAAAAACTCAGAATGTGTCTTTTCTATTAATTTTGTTGTTAGGCATTATTTCGATTACTTACATATTAGTTTTATTTTACATTTTGTCAAATTTTAAAATAAGCTTAAAAATTTTAGTGGCAAATTAATCTAATGCTAAAATAAAAAATTATAAAATAATAGAATACTTTTTGAATAATTTTTTTTTAAATAAATAGAAATGTTTTTGACAGTTATAAATAATTTTTGTCACTTATAAAAATGAAAAATCGTGATTATCACTTTTTTCGTTTTTGTACCTTTAGGAATTTACAAATTAACATATAAGAATATTTGAATAGAAAAAATGCATATAAGTCATAAATATTGATACCCTAAAAAATAATTTCAAATAATATATTTTCTTTATAAAGATAAAATGTTTTAAAAATATTGACTATTTCTGCTGTTGGCCATAGCATTAAGAGAATGTGGCCCTACTTGTACAATTTAAAGCCCTTGTTTGAACTTGGAGTCAAAATACTGTTTCGAATAGTGATTTTTAGGAGAGATCGTATGATTAAAAACAGGGAAAAATTTTAGAGTTTACGTACAGTTATTGTATGAATATGTGGTTGAAAATGAGTAAGTATAAATTGTTTTTTTTTTTTTTTTAAATAATGGCTGTCAAATATGGACTAGGAAAGTCAAACTAGTATTACTGATTATGCACCAATAGGTTGTACCACCAAAATTGACTTCTAGCTATTAGGATTGAATAAATGGAATCGGATCAGAACAGAATCGGACTGAACTGATCGGTTCTTCTTAAACTAAATTCCCAAATGGGTATCTGAATCAATTGGGGATTCGATTGTTAGAATTGAAAGTTGAAACCTATGTACTATATTTCAAATAAGTTGAGGACCTATGTGTAATTTTCTATAACTATTATTGCCATTGTTGTAATCGATTTCAGTACTGCAGAATTAAGTTGCAATAATAATGGTAGCTCGTCAAATATTTAACAAATTAATAAATCAAATTAGCAAAATATTCATTACTTTCATGATAACTTAGATAATGTGTTCCAGTACAATTAATAACTTAAATCCCTGTTTGGTTTTGCTAAAATCAGATTTTTAGTTAATTTTGATAATAATTAATAAAATTTATGATTGAAAAGTTGATAAAAATTGTAGGTCTCATCAAATGTGTGGTTAAAATTAACAATAGACTTTTACTTAGATTTTTATCAACCTCCTAACTAAAACAAATGGAGCTAAATTAAATGTTGTTAATGGTTAGCCACCGCTATGAGTAGTCGGTCGGCAACAACCAACAACAGTATGGATGCGTATGCCAAGTACCGCCTTACATGTATTTATAAGTTCGTACGTTGAAAAATTATTAACAAAATTCAATATTGACTTTAGAAAAGTTTTAGTAGTAGAATTTGGCTACGTGAGAATTTGACAAATTATGCTTTTAAGATGGAACCCAATTCCTTACAATATACTATGGTCTTGTGTGGTGGGAATTGAAATAAGATTTTTAGTAGATTTTGATAAAAGTAAATGAAATTTGTGGTTAAAATTTATTATTGATTAATTTAGATTAAAATATTGATTTTAATTCCTACCAAACAATGACCACAAAAAAGTTTTACCGTTTAGAATTAAAATAATATTTTATCAATAATGGATTATGACCCTTTATTATACGAGTCTTTCTCATACTTTTTATAAAAGCAATAAATTTTATCAACATATGTGAGGAAAATTGAAGTGAAGTGGAATCTTCAACTTATAAGTATTGTAACAACTAAGTCGTTAATGATTTTAATTAAAGTAGATATTTCGACCTTTCAAGTTTTTAATGTAGACGTTATAAGAGTTATGTAGTTAGGTGTCCGGCCATGGTACGGAGGCAACCTTCATCCCTTGCCACATTCTGGATTTTTAGGAAGTCGAGCAGACATGGATTAAAATATCTATATTTCTTGTCTAATGAATACCAATAACTTTGTTTGTCGCTAATTTACCAACGATCAAAGAAATTTATCGGTGAGGGTTTCACTGTCCGATTTATCGACAGATGTATTTTGTTGCTAAAAGTTTTACCTACGGAATTCAAGACATCAACAATGGAAAATTTCGTCTTTGAAGATGCTTTTTTTTTTTTTTGGTAGTGAAGAGAGTCAATGTGGGTATGAAGCAAGGTGGGGATTTGAATATCTCTATTTGTTTATTAATTTATTTTTATTTTTAGTATGATTTAGATTAAAAATATAAATTTAAAATAAAATACAAACGGAAAGAAGCAATTTGCTATCCCTACAATACTTTTTGAAAACTAATAAATAACTAATAAATACAAATAATAGAGGTTCTCCAAACCTTAAAAGATGAGGACTCAAGTGTCCAAAAATAAAGACTTATAAACACATTAGGCACTTTTGGAAGGTTAGGAGCTTCGACGGCAATTTTTCCAATAAATAATTTCTTTAACGAAACATGTCCACGTGTCAGTAAATATAAAACCTATTCACACCTAATGCTTCATAATTCCATAGATGCTAAAGCATATTGAATTAAATTGGCCAGCAGAGCCCATAAATGAAAGGAAGTGATTATTTGGTTATAGGTGTGGACCACAATTTCCATTTTAAAAAAAAAAAAACGAATTCGTTACAAAATTCAATCTTCACTATATTATACGAATTTTAAATTATTAAATAAACTCTCTCAAATTTCTTCCTTGCTAATTTTTTATTAATTTTTATTAAAGAAACTACTCTTTATTAGTTTTTTTACGAGTCATTGTTTACACGATGCAGATTTTTCCTTATTTTATTTTAATCAGAGTATGCTTTACTTTTATTATGCACTATTTGTTTCATTATCTAGGAATTTATATTCATTTTAGTAAGAATAGAAGGATTTATGGTGATTTACGTTGTAAAGTTCAGCAGCCGTATAGGGATGGCAAAATTCCCACCTAGCATCAGGGGCGAAGTTACGATTGTAGAGATTTGAGAGCAAATTTCACAAAATTTTAATTGTCGGAGCAAAATTGAAAATTATAAAGAACTTTTTTTTAAATTTTGCGCAAGATCTTGAATTTCAAATTTATGGTGTATTTGATCCACATTATTTTGGAAAAATATATTCTGGAACAGTAGATCGATGGAGAATGTGTAGTTGAAAAATGAGGAAAAGTTATTGATGTGATAAAAAATATTATTTTATTGAAGAATGTATAGTTAAAAATGAGTAGAAAAATGAAAATGAAAAAAATAATGTGGATCAAACAGAGACTTAGTATAGAGATAGTTGACCATCTCCACTCCCGCCTGCCTCGCCTCCGAAAACTTTCGGATTGGACGGTATGTAATGGCCACCCCCACCTCATTCCATCCCTAATCCACCGACATAATGTATGGTTTTGATTTTTGACTTTCGAATCGAATATTAAAAAAAATACTAAGAAGGTATTGAGTCAATGAGTTTTGAAAAAAGTATTATCTTATTGAGTCAATTTGAATATACCAATTACATGTTTCAATTGAAGCTGTTCTAATCACAATAATCGTGGATAGTTAAAAAAATAAAATTTATACTCCAACTGAAGTAGTAGAGGGTGAAGTGAATGTTTCTCGAACATTTATAATATAATGTAGGTGTATATCATAAACTATTGAGCAAATACTTTAGAAAATAAGTGTGTAGATGAAAAATTTATACTCCAACTGAAGTAGTAGTGGGTGAAGTGAATGTTTCTCGAACATTTATAATATAATGTAGGTGTATATCATAAACTATTGAGCAAATACTTTAGAAAATAAGTGAGTAGATGTTTGATAGTTCATTATTAATCTATTCAAAATGCATTAAATTATTTTTATTGTGTTGAATTATGAAGCAATTGATGCCACTTTATTTCAATTTGTGGACCTGATTAGACAAAATTTCAGAATTGTAGAGAAAAATAATTTCATCAACTTTTCTATAATTGTCTCTCACTTTCACTTTCTAGGGATATAAACGAGCCAAAACTTGTGGTGCGAACATGGCCAGAGCTTTTTTCTTTTTGTTCGAGTTGAACCCAGCAAAAGCTCGACTGAAAATTTTAGGGTCTGCTCGATGTTTTTTTTTCGATTTTAGGCAGATGTGCATGCCTTGAAATTTGAATATAGGTAACTGTCTGCAACTACGCTATTACCTTTTGTTTGACTACTAACACCTGCCAAAATGGCCCATGTCGCTTGACGAGCCACATGGGCCGACTCAAGCTCGACCCAAGATTCGGCTCAGTTCTTCCGAACCACGAATTGGGTTGACTCGAACTTTTTTTGGGTTGAGTCACAGGCCGCTCAAGTTGAGAAGCTAAATTGACATTCCTAGTACTTCCTAAATATTGATGAGTGAATGTTGGATTTATATCATAAAGACATAAATAATTGGAATTCAATACTATTTTCTGCACAATAAATTTGCCGAATTATTTTATCTAAAAATTTAAGTTCTTAGAAAAATTAATTTACATTTACATCTTCAATACTGCTTGTCCAAATTTATTTTAATCATACAAAGTTTATCGTAGGATCAGGGACGGATTTATGGGGCTGGTTTAGCCTGGTCCAGCCCCCGGCCCATTTATTTTTTTTAGTAGAAAAAAAAAAATTATGTAAATTTTTTTTTCATGTGTAATTTTATTTTTTTTAGGTATTAACCCGACCTGCAATTCGGTCTTGGATCCGTTCCTGTGTAAGATGACGTAAAACTTGGGGTAAAAAGTCCCACTTGGCGCTGGAACAAATTAAAGTTAACTAAAAACATGAAATAAAACTTAAAGTTGAATGGTTAATTTGAAACAATTTAAAGCATTAAAAAGGTAAATAATGTATTTTGAAATAGTAAATTGATGAAAAATGTGTGGTTAATAAATAAGAAAAAAATTTTGATTTGCGTATAATATTATTTTATTGATGAATGTGTTGTTGAAAAGAAAAGAAAGAAAAATGTATTTTGAAAAAAAAAAAATGAGAATCAAACAAGAGCTTAATTTTTTTACTCGCACAATATGAAATCAAGATCTTTTTTGTTCTAATATCATATTGGACATAGATGAATAAGAAAGATCAAAATCTTTGTTTGCTCTAATACCATATTGCGCATAAACTGGATATTCTTAAACTAAAGAGTCGAGCAGAAAGGAAAGAAAAGCTCTGCCCATCATGAGAAAGAAAACCCGTCTACGGGTTGCTTTCTCTTTTCAAAATACACCTACCACTTCTTTTCTCTTTAAAATAAATGTTGAATCCATCTTGCCTTCTTGTTTCCAACTATACATGCACATACGTGTAAGAGACTCACAGAACAAAAAAGGAAAGAAGAGAAAGCCAAAAGGGACGGCTCCAACAACCTATCATAGAGGCGTTATCTACAGCTTAGCCAATTAATGTTGTTAAATGCTAGTATACAAACTTGGAATATATACCATAGAATGATGTCTTTCCAACTTGTGCTTAAGATTGTTAGAGATGTACACACACCACATGGGTCAGTATTTGAGAAGCATATAGATATAGAGTTAGTTTTATCATCATCACGATTCATGTACGAGAGCGATGGGGTGCTTTCAACGTCTGTATTGAATTGTGTGAAGTCCTATTACATTGTACACTTATCACGTTATTCGTATACATTATTACATATATGTATTATGTCTCTCTAATATTCATGTGTATATAAACGTTTGTGGGGATATTTTCGAGTGGTGAGAGAGAGGTGTATGAGAAAAAAATACTTGTATACTTCTTCAGCGTTGTAATGAAAATAATTAAAAGAAAATATCACCCTTGTTGACAAATACTCGCATGAAAGTGAGACCCATGTCAATAAAATATGCTAGAAAATTCTTGACCTTGAAGGGTCTGTCAAACCCCCCCGATAGCATAGCAAGATTATAAAGAAAATGTTCTGTGACGTGACTTTCATTTGAAGGTAAGCCACTATAAATCGTTTACTATTTCAAGTGATCATAATTTAAATTCTATATCGAACGAATACTAATATCTCGATTATAATTGTAATCTAGATGTTGACAGAAGAAATTATCTTGGTGGACAATAGTTATAGAAAATCTCCAAAACCTAGAGTTGAATTAGTAGCTGTTGACATTAGTAATGTATGAGAGCAACACGCACATTGAATTATTCGTCTTGATCTACACTAATATTGTATGCTTAACAGGCACGAGGTAGATTATTGGTCTCGATCTACATTAAGCCAATTCGTCAACAAACATGCATGTCAATGTCGAGAATTCAATATGGTTTTAGTGTGTCAACCCTTCAACTTCCAACCACTTAAAGATGATCTCCATGGATAATGATAACTTTCTCGTTGAACACTGTGAACACCATTATTCCAACAATATTTCGTGCTTTACTTGGCTTATACTTTTGAAGGATGATGTAGACCCTTTACATCGAGCTCCTTATTTGACAACCGTTAAAATGATTTTATTTTATTTTTTTTTTATAAAAATGAGTTTTATAATAGTGATTTTTTTGGATAATATGTGATTAAAAAGTAGGAAAAATTTGAATTTACGTACATAATATTTTATTGTGAGAATGCATGATTGAAAATGAGTTT
>CAIGRB010114028.1:0-14088 GCA_903798255.1 Fraxinus quadrangulata
CAATAATCTAAATTTTTCTATTGCTTCTACTTCTACCGTCTTGCCGCACCAACATAGATGTATCTTTCACCACTACTTAGTTTTCGACAACTCAGGCAATCATGCATAGTACATTGATGTGAGTTGTTGCACCAAGATCTATCCATCATGAGTGTCTAGGTATCGAAGTTAAATTAACCTAAGAACAAACAAAAAAATTAAGTATTATCTTTAGAAAAAAAATATTTCTATAATCAAATAACAATTAAATTTTTTTTTCAGATTACTAATATCTTTCAATTAATAATATTAAAAACATATATAATTGAATGAATTTAATTATAGATAAGATTTTCATTAATAATAAAATAAATATTAAGGGAATAATTTATCTATCAATAATATGATATTATGATAAAGAAATAATAAAAAAACTTATCCTACTTATGAAAAATTAAAAATACAAAGAAAAAAAATCGATGAAATTGTAACTCATGGGTCGTGAACTTACAAAAAATAAAAATATGTAGAAAGTAAAATTTCGATGATAGTTGACAAGACCAAAGCATCGTCGTTGTAAACAACAATACTATTGATTATATTGCCGTCAATTATTGCTAATAGATGTAAATAGATGACATTTATTTCTAAGCCCCTCTATGACACCCATTTTTTTCTCATTCTATTTTTCATTTTTTTTCTCATTCTTCATTTCAACCACACATTTTATCAATAAAATAATATTACACATAAATCCAAAAATTTTCCTTACTTTTTAACCACACAATTTTCCATCAATCACTATTCTAAAAATTATTTCTCAATAAAATGGGTGTCAAAAAGGGGGCTAAGTCACCTACAAAAATTGATTTTATGATGATTATAGTTTTGCTCTATACTGAGTTCAATTTTGCTGTGTTGCTAGCAGACCACTCACAATAGGGGTAGGATTTTGTTGGCTTTTTTTTATTTACATGGATCTTGCATGAGTTCCACTTCCATGTGAGTAAATCAACGGGTGTGTCAATTTCATATTGAGTTTACCTTTCTATTTATATATTTATTTGTTTTTTTTTTAAAATTAGATTTCCATGTAGACATACATGAAAAATTCTCTTCCTCTTCGTGTTGTCACGAGCTCCAAAACGATACTAAATTTTCGGTGGAGTTTTCGTTTGCATGTGAGAGGTGATGTATCTTTACTTGATTATAATCTTTTATTGAAAATTAATCGAGTTTTGTTAACTTTTCGATTTATTCGTGATTTGAGGGTTCTAAATCTGAGTAGAATTATGAGATTTAAAAGTCTAAACCTATTTTTACTATTTATGAATGAAATGATTTATTTCGAGTTCAGTAGGTTCAATAGATAGCAAATAAATGAGAGTGCTATTTAGCAATGTTTTAAAATCAGATTGGATCGGCCGGTTCGGTTGTATCCGTATATTCGGTAGACAAAAATCAGTAAAAATACTGTAAAATATTCTGTCCGGAAACCAGTGAATGAGACACGATTTTAACGGATTTTCTGCTCACCTTGCCAAAAAATTTAAAAAAGGCATATATAAAATATCTACAAAGGAACTTCTCTAACTTGCCCAAGTTATGTGCGACCGTCCATCAATTCATATGAACACGTATATGTAGAAGAAATCGCCTAAAAAATGAAAAGCCGCCGCCAATGGAAAAATGGGAAGAAGCAGTGCAAGCATACTCTTGGCTTTCTAGGTTTAAAAAGTTAATGGGCTTTCAATCGTTTGATTCATTTAATTTCAGGTAATCAAATGATAATTAAAATAGAATTAACAAATGCTAAAAATAAAATTAAAATAATCTTAAACTTAGTAGTATTAATTTTTAAAAAATATAATCTATATAATAATTTATTTCTTTTTTTTTTAAATAATACATATTCGACCATTTGAATTTTGACTCTCTTCAATGTCCAGTCCGATTTTCAAAACATTGCTATTTAATATTGAGCTATATGTTGAAAGTTACGTTGATCATAGCTCTTCCTCAATAACTACATATTTTTCTAAGCTTAAAAAGTTTACTTATATGTAAATAATTATATTTTAAAACATTAATTTAAGTCTTAAATAAATAATTTAATAAATACTAGTAAATGAAAAGTCGTTCAAAATGTTAAGTTTATTTTTAAAAAATTAATTTTAATGATTTTATTACTATAGTTAAAAACATAATTATGTAGGTAAATAAAATTTATTAAGATAATTTTTGAAATTAACACCAATGAAAAACTTTATTATGTTATTCCTTAGCCTCTGTTTGACTTTCTTTAAACTAAAATAATTTATTTCTCATACTAATTTTCAATCAAACATTCATACAATAAAATATTTTACACGTAAATTCAAATTATTCCTCACTTTTAACTACATATTTTTTAAAAAATCGCTATTCAAAACATCATTTTTACACAATAATAGCCATCAAACACGGGCTTAATAATATTATAATTTTTTAATTTCTTTATTTAGCAATAAAAGTCCAAAAATATTTTATGTTTTACTTCTTGATGATTGTCTGTTTTATATTCTACCATGATGTTTATGATTTACCTCTCTTGTTATTGATGGTGTTTCTTATTGGGTTTTCATTCTACTTTTTCTATCGTCACCAAACTTAGGAATGATACGGATTTTTTTCGAGTTTTAATATACAGTGTACAATGACCTAACTCAAGCACTGCCAAAGTTCTAAGGTTAATTTTTACACCATCATATTCCATGTGTGGATTAAATTTTTGATTGATAAACAATTTTCTAGGCTCGCATTGAATTGAATACGGTGTGAAAAATTTACAGTCACTGCTCAAACCATTGAGGAACGTGACTCCGCATAGGTTTCTTGTTACTTTTCTATTTTCTTGAAAAATTAGAGGTGGATGAAACATCTGAGAGCCTCAGGCAAATCGTTAAGGGGACCGGTTTTAGAATAATAGTAAAAACAATTTAATAGCACGGATTACCAACGACAATGTCCTGGGTTGTGGTGTCAACAAAATTTTATTATTATTGATTTATTTTTAATTTTTTTTTGGTTATGATATTATAAGCATATTTGACTTTTTTATTTGTACGTGTAGAAGGGAAATTGGAAATCTTCTTCGAAGATATGAGAAGTGGAGTTCAATAGAAAATTTGAAGGTGATTGTTCCGCCTACAAAAATACGCAATAGATATGACGAGGTCAAGCCATCAAAACAAGGACATTTCGAACAAAATCAACACAGATGTATGGGCACACTGTGTCACAGGCTGTCCTAAGAGCGCACAGGTGGTGCGACAACATATGGCCTCAACATTGTAGGGATACCAAAAAAAGTTTTGTTATATATAATAATTTTAAAATTTAAAAGTTTCATTATTATGTTAGTTAAATGACACAACATTTATGAAAAAAGGAAGAAGATAAAAGTAGAAAAATAATGACTCTTATTTAACATTATTGTCCTAATTGTGTATCGTACCAAGAAATTAGAGCAAGGGAAATGATTTACATGGTTTAGGCTCCTTCGTAGCTAATATCAATATGTTGTGCTTAACTATTTTTCTTTATAAATTATTTCTTTATTAATTGTAAACATTTGACTTGGTATGATATGCAATTGTATAAGACACTAAAGTCAAGAATAATGTGACTAATTAATTATATTTTTTTTGAATATAATTGTCTTAAATAGTACCGTGCCTCAAATAATGTAAGGAAAAAGAGGAAAAAGTATCCTGCATTAAAATATTATTTTTTTAATTCCAAAAAATCTGGAATTTGAAAAATTTCATTCTTTTGAAGTTTGATATGTAAACAAAAATATGTCATATTTTTTTTTAATGAAATAATGTAACCCCCTTGTGTATATCTTTTGATGTATAAGTAGATAATTTCTTCTTGAAAAGTAACTTTTTAGTTAAAAAAATGAAACTCAAAATATGAATTAGAATTCTATCAGTCCCACCAGAGCTCAATCTATCTAGGCTACCAGCCAAGATGAAGTAAAAATATTTAGAGAAGTATAAAAATGTTAATTCCTTTTACATAAATGAATGTAACAAGAACATATGATATTGTCACTTTCCAAGGAAAAATATACAACAAAACACCAATCTCCCTCACATTGCCTGTCAAAAGAATACGAACATATATGTGGCATTATAATTTCATTTCTTGTCTTGCAATTCTTGCACACTTTCTTTTCACTCAATGCAGGGCCGAGCCTGAGATTTTGGGTGCCATGTATGACATTTTAAAATAGGGCCTATTTCATGTAATTAAAAAAATAAATTATCTACTTGTACATCAAAAGATGTACACAATGGGTTACAACTCCCTCACATGGAGGATGGGATCCACTTGAATAATATTTTTTTATTAAAGTGGGTCACACCCCTCACGTGAGAGGGATGTAACCCCTTGAGTACACCTTGACAAAAAGAAAAAGTAATATTATTTATTATCATAATAATAGAATATTAGTGATGTGGTAATTCATTCTCTCTCTCTCTCATAAAAATTGAAATGCTCAATCCCATTATTCCATATAGATTGTTGTATCACCAATACTCCATCATCATAATGATAAATAATATTATTCTTCAAAAAATGTTGATGGATAAATGAATAAAACTTGTAGGTCCTACAAATATGTGATTAAATTTAAACTATGACTTTAAAGTAATTTTTTTAATAAAAAGAATTAATGAAACCAACCAACTATTTATATATAGAAGCATAAATTAGGTGAAGAAATATCGAGTTTAGAATATTCATGCAACTGTTACAGTAAGCAGCTATATATAAAAGTTGCGTATGAAAATTAAGTTGAGTACAAGAATTTCTTTTCGCATTTAAAATTTTGAGATTGATATTTATTTTATCTGTTCAACAATTATATTGGTAGGGAGAATTGGACAAATAATTAATATTGAAGAAAGAAAAAAAATCGAAGTTAGATCAAAATAGAATGAAATTGGTGAAGAGGCTAAATTAACCCATGCGTACGGACTATATGACATACGAATGCATGGGTTGACTTTGGAAAAACAGAATAATTTTTATTTGTACCGTGAGATCGCACAGCGTATAACCATGCAAACGCATGGTTATCAAAACTAGACATTAGATCAATTTTTAATTTTGATATTTTGGTGTAATCTCATGAAAAACTTTTGGTGAAAGATTGACTCTAATTCGTAGATGATGAACAGAAAATTACAAATAAGTGATAGTTTTCAATCACTAAAAGAGAGATCAACAATCAAAACCACATTTAAGTACAATTATTCCATATTCTCATACATATTCAAGCTTTTTGTGTTCATCAAGTTCTTCGAAGAAATCACAAGTGTTCAAGTGTTTTCTTCTCAAAAGCTTGTTTTATCCTACAAATTATTTGCAAGTGAATCCCTTTAAACACTCTAAAAAATCCTGAAAGTGGCAAATATCGTTTGAGAACAATGATGACATGTTCAAGCATATTGTTCTTCCTATTGTGTATTTTCTCCTTCTCCTATTTTTCATATTCTTCCAACAATCTCAAACGATATTTGATGAAGAACGAGGCAACTATAGCGACTATCAAACTCATGAATCAAGATCTTGTGAGGTTGGACAAATTTGATGGAACGAACTTGGGGTGAACTTGGTTCGGACGATTTGTGCCATACTTTCACTCAACCCATTTCATGTGGTTTTGAATTTTTTCAAACCAAACCAAACCATTATTTGCGGTTTCGTTCAGTTGTAATTCACGATTTATCTATTGACATTATAGTAATATATTTAAAACAAGTTAATATATAAGTTTAAAAGAGAACTAATGATGTTAAATATTAAATTACATTCATATTTGTTTGAAATTCGAAATACAAATAAATTATAAAGCAAAAAAGTAGTAACAAAAGGAAGACAACAACTCAGGAGCTGTATGAATTCATTGCTGATCATTTAAAACTACATATCCCTTACAATGAGAATTTCTTCCTCACCGTTGTTCAATGTGCCAAATCCCCATCAGATCAACATATACCAATCAGCCTATGACTATATATTCATCCACAACCACATCAATCCAGGGGTGGCAAAAGGGTCGAGTAGCTCATCGGCTCGGCTAGGCTCGTGAGCCGCTCGGGCTCGTTTCGGGACGAGCACGAGCCCGAGCCGGAGCCGGAGCCGAGCTAGGTGTTCGACGGACGAGCCGAGCCGAGCTCAAGTCTTTTGAGCACAAGCCGAGCCGAGCATGGGTGGATGGGCCGAGCCGATTGTCACCACTACATTAATCATTCTAATTAGTCCTTAATTTAGACAACATCATTATATAGTCAAACCCCTGTTGTACACTATATATATACGAAGTAATATAAATCCATTGATCTAGATATTTAAATCTAAACACTATCCTCAAAGAAGTTCAAAAATCATTCTTTCATTTGTTTTCTTGATTATCTTCATCATAAAACTAAAGAGTCTAGTACCAAAGACTCGCCTGTAAGGTAAGCAGATACAACAGTTAAAGGATCAAAAGAATGCAAATATGAAGGAATATTTTTTGGAATAATGAATGCCTTCAACAATAATTCATATCCTAAATCAACGTTAGTTTTGCTTGCTATTCAGCTTTCAAATTTGTCATTGCATATTTTCACTTAAGAGTTATTCTAGTAGATTGAGATTTTATTTGCCTTCTCTTATTCCTTTTGTGACATGCACCACTAGTTGAGGAAATAATATGATTTACAACTGAGGAAATAATAAAGTTAAAAAAAAGGTTCAGTTCGATTCGTTTTTGTGCGGTTTTTGAAAATCGATACCTAAACTAAATCATTTTGAAATGGTTTGGTTCAATTTGAAGGAAAAACCAACGGGCCCACATGAATCCAAACCAACGGATTCAGTTCAATTTGCGATTTTGCAGTTTTTTTTGTGCAGCCCTAGAACGAACTTTACCCGGTGGTAAGACAAATTGAAGTTCCTACTAACAGCATTGAAGATCTTCTATATTCTTGATTCGAGCTTGGCACCACTTTCAGAACCACGAGATGGAAACTCGGATGTAGTAGAAGTTGAAAGACAAAACCACTTAGAGGATGAACTAATTTGTAGGTGTCACATTCTCAATGCATTGGAGAATAAATATAAAGCCGGTGAGGAAGTACAAAGAAGTTTTTAATATCAAAAATTTTGATTTCAGATCTTTTGATAATATCTCCTTACTTTCCCAAATGCATGAATTGCAAGTACTTGTCAACAAATTGAACACGGTCAAAATTGAACTTTTATAATCCTTTCAAGTGGGAGAAATTATTGCAAGATTCTCGAGGGCATGAAAAGGATATTGGAAGAAAATTCTTCATAGTTATGAAGACTATTCTTTGGAACAATTCAGAAACATCTCTAAATTGAGAAATAATCAAGAGCAAGAGAGAAGAGTGAAAACTATATTATTTCCCATAGAAAGCCAATCCCGTAGAAAAGATCGAACCATCCAACAAATCAAATAAAAGAAAATCTTCTAACAAGTACACAAAATTCCAAGAAGAATCCCGAGGGAGATTATTTTGTGTATAGAAAATTTGAACATTATGCAAAAGATTGCCTACATCGAAAACAAAACAAGAATAAAGGCAAAATAAACTTCATTGATAAAGATAATGTTGTGGCTATTGTGAACGAGATCAATGCTATCAAATGAAAGGTTCCTGATTTGTGGTACGATACATGTGCAACAATTTAAGAATACAAATGGGTAATGGAGGTAGCTTCAAAGTGGTTGAAAAATGAAATGTTGACATTGTCTTCACTTTCGGAAAAACAGTTACCTTAACAAATGTATTACGCATTCCCAACATGAATAGTAACTTAGTGAGTTGAGAATTCTTGAGAAAATCGAGCATTGAAAACATTTATGAGTTAGAAAAACTTGTAATATCTCTAAATGAAAAATTTGTTGAAAAATGCTATTCTTGTAATGGAATTGTCAAACTATATACGGTTGACAATATTTATAAAAATAAAATTGATTCTTTTAATTATGTCATGCTACATTAGGTCATATAAGTGTTAGTACTCTCAAAAGAATGCTAAAAAGTGATATGATTTCTTACAATATAAATAATGCACATAAATATAGAACTTGTGTAGAATCTAGAAAAAAAAAACCCTTATCATAGTGTGAATAAGACTTCATAAATTTTAGAAATTACTCATTCGGATATATGTGAATTGAATGACATGTTGACTAGGGGTGGAAATATATACTTTATTATCTTTATAGATGATTATTCAAAATATACTTTTGTTTATTTGATGAAACATAAACACGAAGCATTTAATATATTTAGAACTTATAAAACTGAAATTGAAAATCACTTAAACAAGATAACAAAAATAGTAAAAAATGATAAAGATAGTGAATACTTCTCAAATGATTTTAATTCATTTTGTGAAGAACAAGACATAATACACCAATATTTTGCACATAAGACACCCGAACATAATGGTTTAATTGAAAGAAAAAATAGGATATCAGTTGAAATTATAAATAACATGTTTACACTTTTCTAAGTTTCAATTTAAGTTGTAGGATGAAACTTTGTTGAGTGCACATAGAATATTAAATTTCCTTCAAATTCACAAATATTTTTCCTTATAAATTGTCGCAAGGAAGAAAATCAAACATTGAATACTTCAAAGTATGAAGGTGTCTTGCTTATTGTACGAATACGGATGCTAAAAGAACCAAGTTAGATCCAAGAGACATCAAATATATCTTTGTTGGATATGTTAATAATATAAAATCTGATAGATTGTTAAATTTGGAGACCAATATGATAATTGAATCCAATGATGTTAAGGACTTTTAGAATTCATTTTCTTCAGATAATGACTTAAGGAAAACTCAAGAGGAGATTCCTAGCTCTGGGGGTTCACAAGAGGAAATATCTTCTAAAGATGTAGATGAATCTAGTGAACCCTGAAAAAGAAAAAGAACTCGAAAAGAAAAGACCTTAGGATCAAATGAGATAGATTCTCGACACATTTTACTTTACTTGGTAAAGAAAAATATACGATTGTTGTTAGAACAATATATTGTGTTCTATAAGTAAAGATCGATACTGAGACTTACAAAAGCTATGTGATAGTATATTTTGGAAATATACCTTAAAAGACTATATGGATTCAATTATGTCAAACAATACATGAGAATTTGTCGATTTACCATCCGGATTTAAACATATTGGTTGTAAATGGGTGTTTAGAAGAAAATACAATATAGATTGTATTCTTAATACCTGTAAAGTTAGATTAGTAGCTAAATGTTATTGAAAAAAGGAAGGAATCGATTATTTTGATACATATGAACCAAAAGCTAGAATAATATCAATTAGGATATTATTCACATTAGCATCAATATATGAATTGCATGTTAATCAAATGAATGTCACAAAGAAATTCCTAAATGGAAACCTCGATGAGGAAGCGTATATGGAATAACCAAAAGGATTTGTTAGTCCGGTAATGAACATAAAGTTTGCAAGTTAGTAAAATTATTATATAATTTATAACAAGTACCAAAGAAATTGCATGAAAAGTTTGACTTAGCAATTATTTTATTTGGTTTCATACACAATAGTGTATATAAGTGTTTATATTTCATAGTATGCGATAAATATATTGTGTTTATTTACTTATATGTTTATGACATATTGATTTTAAGTAATCACATGGAGATGATAAAAGAAACAAACAAGTTTCTATCTTCTACATTCAAGATGAAAATTTTTGGACAACTTTGATACCATAATGAGTATCAAAGTTAAAAATTAATGGGGTTATTTTTTGAGTCAATCGCATTATATAAAGAAGGTGATAAATAAGTTCAATCACTTGAATATAAAAGAATTTGGTAACTCTCTTGTTCTACTCTAAACTTGTAAAGAATGATGGAAGAGCGATTGCTCAACTAGAGTATAGAAATGCTATAGGTATTCTTGTGTATACAATTCAACACAAGAATGGATATAACATTCGCGATTAGTAAAATTAGTAGGTTTACTAGTAATCCGAGCTATCAACATTGGAAGAATGTTGGGAAAGTTCTTGATTATTTATAGAAAACAAAAAAATTGAGTCTACAATATTCTAAATTTCTGGCTTTAGTAGCAAAATTTATTGATGCTAATTAGCTATCTTACACAGATAAAAGTAAATCTACTTCGAGTTGAGTATTTACTCTTGAAGGGGGTGTAATTTCTTGGGAAGTCTAAGAAATAAACATACACAACCTATTCAATCGTGAAATTTGAATTTCTGGCATTAGTTGACACCGAGAAAGAGGCAAAGTTGTTTAAGGATATCCTATAAAAGATACCTTTGGGACCAAAAAGTACATATTCGATATCCATTTTGTGTGATAGTCAAGCCATATTAGTAAAAGCTTAAAATAAGGTATCAATGGAAAATTTGGATATATGAGTTTAAGACATGACTACAAAAAAAATTAATCACGAATCAAATAATTTTCCTAAATTACGTTAAGCCCAATGAGAATTTAGTGAATCCTTTTACTAAACCTCCCAATAGATAAGCGGATAGTTTCAGCATTATTATATTTGTAAGAACCCTATCCTAAACTAATAATGCTAGTTATTACTTAAAGGAGTTTTGAGTTTTAACCTCTTAATGCAGTTGGTATGAAGCACACGTATCTCTAAAAGTAATAAAGATATTAGAAGAACTTTACCTAGACAAAATTAGAGGTGGTGTCGCCTCAATAGAGAGTAAAAGTTTCTCTCTAAAAAATTTAATGAATACGATAATCGCAAGGCTATAATAGTGCTAGTGAGTGTAAGGAACTCGTGAAACACATGACATTTGTGTATGTATTTTCATTGATATCATTGCAAGGAATAACTGGTTTAAAGTTATCACGCTACCTAGAATTTCAATGACACTTTGTGGGAATTATACTATTGTTAGATTCAGATAATAAATATCTAAACCTTTTGCATAAATGTTGATATTTTAATTTGTGATCAATATAATTTTGAAGAAGTGGGAGATAATTAAATTTGTTCAACAATTATATCGGTAGGGAGAATTGGACAAATAATTATCATTGAAAAAAGAAAAATCTGATGTTAGATTAAAATAGAATGAAATTGGTGGAGAGGCTAAATTAGCCCTCTGTATGCATGTGTTATATATCCTAGGAATGCATGCCAGGACTTTGAAAAATAAAAAAACAGATTGATTTTTGTTTGTACCATGTGATCAGACGGCCTATACCATGCGAACGCATGGTTACAAAAACTAAACGTTAGATCAATTTTCAATTATGATATTTTGGTGGTTTTCATGAAAAATCATCAACACTTCATGAGAGGCTAAAACTAATTCGTGGATAATGAATGAAAAACTATGAATAAGTTATAGTTTTCAATCACTAAAAGAGAAATCAATAATCAAAACCACATTTGAGTGTAATCATTCTATATTCTCATACGTATTCAATTTTTTTTCATCAAGTTCTTGGAAGAATTCACAAGTGTTTAATTATTTTCTTCTTATAAGACTTATTTAATCTTACAAACCATTTGTCAATGAATCCATTTAAGAACTCTAAAAGTCTTGGAGGGGGTAAATATTGTTTGAGAACAACTATCACATTTTCAAGCATATTGTTCTTGCTATTGTGTGTGCCCTACTTCTCCTATTCCTCATATTTTTCCAACAATGTGTCTTCTTATTGCATATCTAGAGTGTGTTTGACTAAGTTTATAAACACTTTTTTTATTAAATATGATAATGTCTAAAAATGTGAGTTTAAGACCGAATAAAACTACACAATAATGAAAAAGAAAAATAATCTAAAACTATGTTTGTTATACCGCATAGTTATGCCGAATACCTTATCAAAAAACATGCATTTATTGCATGTATCTTTGTTTTAAGTGTAAGTAAAATAACCACACACTTTCTAATCTTGTTTTAATGATTGATAGATTTAACCAATATAAAAACTCAACGCTCTCTGTTATCATCCGAATTGAATTCACTACATTAGATCAAGCTGGCCCATCTAGGTGGGGTTAGGGAGGTAGCTATCAGATGAGCCCTAAGTTCCACAACAGTCATTTAGATAAACCAAAGCATTAGGTTAATATGTACTTGCTAAAGGGACTAATGAGGCCAATAAGGAATCAAGTAAAACCATCATTGTTTGCAATGTAATTTATCTCCCATGACGACGGAGCCATCAAAATTGACCAATAAGAAGGCTGGTTGGACAGCCTAAGCTATAGGGGTATCATTGTGCCATTGTTACACACTGTTGACACACAAAAAGTGTAGCCCCAATTTAAACGGCCCAAGGAATGAAGCCCAATTCGAAAGTCCAGAACAAATGCCCTAATAGGATCATTGATAAATGCAAAAGAGGCTCCATAACAAAGTAATGTCATTGCCTAAGCTGACAAGTCGCCCAAAATCTAAGCGAATGGAATGCTCTGCGGTCACCCAAGATGAATGAGCCCGTTCTCGCCCAAACCTCCGAATCGCCCAGAACCTTGGTAAACATAAGACATCATAGTCATCCAAAAATAGCATTTATTGAAACAGTTATTGAGTAATCCAATCACGCCCCACGATCCAAAAATCCCAGTTGTGGGCGGTTGAAGAATAAAAATCGTGGTGACCTTTAGAAAATACGGTTTTACGACAAATCAGTCATCATGAAGAAAGTGGGTAGTTACAGAACGTCAAGTAGTTGTCAAGCAGTTCTCTACGAAGAGACTATCAAATGAGTATAAAAAGAAGAGAAGGTATAGAAGAAAAGGACCCTGAATCAAACACTCTCAACGGAGAATATGTAATTTCAATTTTTTAGTTTAATTTTAAAATCTTTCTTTTAGTACTCATGTGTTTGCACCCCTTGGAGGCATTCTGTTTTGTTTTCGAATTGTAAATCTTTTGCCAAAGAAGACATCCATTTTTAGGACTTTGTCTCAAGAGGTTTGTTCCTTACGCAATTGTCTGAACCCCTTTTAATTGTTAGCGACTATCCGCGCGAAACAATTTGGCGCGCTCAGTGGGACAATTGGTGTTTGGTATTGAAAGATACAAAAGGTAAAACAATATGCCTCATAAGTCATATAAGGAACCAGCAAGTCAGGGAGTAGTCCAGTCTATGATCAAACGNTTTCAGTACTCGTGTGCTTGCGCTGCTTGGAGGCATTATGTTTCATTTTCGAATTGTAAATCTTTGCCAAAGAAGACACCCCTTTTTGGGACTTGAGGTTTGTTCTTTACACAATCGTCTGAACTTTTTTAATTGTTAGCGACTATCCGCGCGAAACACACACTCTCATAAAAAAAATCATTATAACTTCACACGACTAAGAACATCTTCAAAAAATTATTTATTTATAGAAAACATCTTTAAGTTTAGATAGTTAGAATTTTTATACACTCCAACAATGCTATTTATTTTGGCTCTTTAATTCGATTTTCTCAAAAAATATTTATTAATTTCTCCTCATATTTTAATTTAAATTAATTTTTTTATAATTATTCTACATGTACACCAAGGTCTCTTGTACATAATGCTCAAGTGGCATTTCATCATTGACTGATAGAATAACAATTTTTTCACTAGCCAATGATGCAATGCCACTCGAGCATTATGTACACGAGGGTGTAAACCTTGATATACCGCAGCAAACCCAATTTTTTATATGTCATTGGACAATCAATTTGAATTTAGTTTTAATAGTTTAAAAAAAGTAGAATATTGAAATTTGTGACTTATTAAATGTAGTCATTGCACATTAAGAATAGTTAGTGAATTTGACTCTCGTTTGAATAGTTTAAAAAATAGAGTATTGAAATCTATGATTTATTAATGCAATCATTGTACATTAAAATAGTAAATGTGTTTGACTCTCTAAATTTAAAGAGTCAAATCCACTATCTATTTTAAAAAGTTAAAATAGAGAGTCTTTTGAAATTTATTTTTAAGTATTAAGTCTTTAAAATAAAGAACATTTTATATTTAAATAGTCTATTGAAGATGCTCTAAATTGATAT
>CAIGRB010114028.1:16292-44613 GCA_903798255.1 Fraxinus quadrangulata
TATCGCTAAATACGAGTCAATATCTCAACAATTAGGGATTCTCCTTGATTTTGATTGTTTCAACATCTAAAAATCAACTAAGTTAATAATCACATGTCGAATGTTTAATTATCTCAAATAAGTATTTGAGGGCTTAATCAAGATAGGCAGTGCCTCTTCTGTGTCATGTGCCTGCTTTTTCAAGTTTTGCTGTGTGTATCTTGTTTCATGCACTAGTTTGATCCCATTTTGAATGTTTTTGGGATTTTCAATAATTGTCCTCATTGAGATCATTTATAGGATAGTTTCGCAATATGATAGTTTTTGTCTATTTTTATACAAGGATTAGTGCAATGTTCTTTATTAAATACTAATTTTCAAAAATCAACCTCCAACTTAAGATTTTCACATAATTTTTTTATCTTATTGACATTATACAATCTACACGAGAATTTGCACACATAGAATCCTTATTCATCTCAATATGTTCGTGCAATAGTTCAATCATTCCCAAATTATCCTAAAACTGGTTTAATGATGTATATTATAGTGATTTTTCGGGTTTAGCATCTAAATTTCACTATTTCAACATTTTCAAAATATGAATCAACTCATTCATTTATAATGCAAAACTTAATTCACGTGCTACAATAATATCAAATTTCACATGGATAATCATCAATTAATCTAAATCATGCAACTTATTCATAATTCATAAAATAACCCATAATTTCAAATATATAAATCATTTCCGACAAGGCTAAATAACCAACACAAGCAAACACTGAGAGATTTTTTTTTTCTTAATTTTAAAAATTTAAGCAAAAAATTTCACACACAATCACACAAAAGAAATAGAAAAGAAAGCTCAATATTTTTTTACCTCCAAACCAAATTAGACATTGCCTTTACTATCTTAAAATATCATCAAGTAAGCAAATAAAGGGCAAATAAAGGAATAAGAGACTCCTCATATGTATGTTTGATAATAGAGGCTAATTTAGAACGAAATTATCGGAGTTAGATGATCCTCTTGGCTACATTATTTCCCTTGTCCATTGTTGGTTTGTGTGTTATTGTCACGTTCCTACAAATAAAGAAAATCAATTATAATAATATAGAATAATTTATATTAAGCTCAAACACATCATAACCTATAGAGCAATATGAGGATGAAGATACCTAGCACACAAAAACAATAAAAACTCCTAACTTATTATCTAGAAAACATAATAAATAAAAGGGAAGAAAATTTGGTTGCCTCCCAATAAGCGCTTATTTTTAGTCATTAGTTTGACGTTGACAATCTGCATCATGGAATTTTGAAGAAAACTTGTGATGCTTTACTCAGTTTGCTTATTTTAACTTTACTCCACTTTTCATTTACCCTTCGATTCCTACCTTGCCCTTTTTAATGTGATATGACTTGCCTATTCCATTAGAATCTAACACAACTATGTAGATTTCTACATCCTCCTCGAGTTTAATTACAAATTAAATTGTTAGGCAATTGATGAAGTCGAAAGAATGTGTGTTACTTCCATCTTCGTTAATTGTCACTTCTTCGTTTGGTTCCGTTGTAATTACTTTGTCATCCTCTTTATGTTCATCTTCAATAGATGATATCTTTGTGTTGAATGAGTGATTTATATTAAATTCATGGGTAATGGCAAGTCTTTCCTTTCAACTTTTTCAAGTGAATTATATCCCTACCTTTAAAATTTTCTCCAATATACGGTATCTCCAACAAACATTCTGCTTTTAGCCAATTTGACAAGTTCATTATAATATTTTACAAGTACATTTTCATTCAACATGGAAGGACCATCTCCCACGAGCATGATATTATCATCAAAATCTACAAGTAGATAATCTCCCACAAGCATATAACATTCACTAGATTCATCAATTGCTTGTTTTCGACATCTTAAATATTGTTTAAATCGCAGAAGTTTGAACCTAAGGGGGTCGTGCATGTATACAAGCAGTACCCAGTATAATGTATCCCATAACAAAACTTACAGCATACATCTTCTACAAGCATATCCTTCTTGTCCATGTTGGGATTACTTATTGCAAAAAATTTACTCTTTGCCAACATCAGAATCTTGCATAAATTGTTGAATAGCACATAAAAAGAATACCAAATAAAAAAGAGATTAGGATTGTGGTGTGTAGTAAAAATATAACAAAATAAATATCGAATCCAATTACAAATTAATAAATTCACTTTCAAAACTTTATTTCTCGACAACAACTTCAAAAACTTGTTCTGACAATTTTAACAAATGTACGAGATTGTTGAAAAGTAATGATGTGATGAGTTGAGAGTACCGACCCCAAGGAATAAGCTTTAAATTGAAATGTATTGGTCCGTTATCAAATTCGAATTTCTGTAGTGCAATAAAGGATTTGATTGTGTATCTAAATTATTCTAATTAACTAATATGATTATAAACTGAATTATGGGATGGGTGTATTGGAATTTTGAATTCACTTATTAATATCAAATTTCTAATTCTCGACCTATGTAATTTTAATATGATTTGTGTATACATGACAATCGATAATCCAATTTTGTTTAACTTTCTTTTTCAAAATAAGTTAATTCTATCCTAAACACGATCCGATTCTATTTATAGTCCGAATTCATATGCATAGCATGCATTCAAACATACGATTATCAATAAGATTGCACACATCATACATGTTATTCCTAATATCTATTGCACATGTGTTAATCATACATTATTCTAAACCTATTGTAAGTCTCTCAACACTACAACAAGCAATTAATTATCTAATTGGTGATCAAGCAATTAAATAATTCAATAAAGCATACAAAATCAATCAAGAACACAAATTAACTAAACTAATTGGTCATTGAATTAAACATAATCAAATAATAAGGCTAATATTCATCCAACACAAAAGAATCTAGCCAAACATTTTTAATAAGAAAATAACAAAAACGAAGTAAAAGTATCACCCGAAATTTATATGAATACAAAAAATATATGTAAGCAATGTCTTGTTCTTGATCTTCATTCACAAGCCTTGATTCTTTACTTCCTTGATGTTTCTTGATTCAATCTGTGTACAAGATTTGTTCTCCTCTCCAACTTATATTGAATTTGCCCTTCCTTTCTTGATAAATTTTCTGATATGAATGCATTTGAGATACTTCAATGGCTAACTATATCTTGTATTATATATGATGAAATTAGGTCAAAATACATCCAAATTGGGTTCCAAAACAGTTTTAATCAAATAAGGACAGATGTATTCGCATGCACATGATTATGTTTCTGTACAACTTTCAGTATTTTTATCATATCTTTCTCTTCAAATCTCCGATTGAGGTGATTTGAAGTGTGTTGTAAAGCTAACTGTAAACATGAAAAAATAAAATATTAATGAATTGTGTCGATTTAAATAATTAACCCAATTTAGTTTATTAAAGTCTAGCCCATAAAATTCAAAGGCCAATCTTCTTTTTTCAAAATTCATAATTACTCAATTATTCATTTTAATTAAAGATAATTGGGTAGTCACCAAATTTGTTATGGATTTCCCTATAAATAGGACTAAAGGTCCATAAAATTTCATAAGTGAAGGTGGAGAAAATCACAAAATGCTGAAGAAATTCTAAAGCCTGCGGAACAGAAGAAACTCTCTCAAGCCTAAGTCCGACAAACACCAAGAAGATCAAAATCTTCTTCGAATCAAACAAATCCAAGACAAGTCTAAAATATCAAAATCAAATCAAATCAAATTCAAATCCAAGTTCTGAAGTGCAAATCCAAGCCCTAAAGTCCAAGTGCCGAACAAATCAAGTTCTCAACAAATCAAAATTTCAAAAAATCTCGAAGTTCAGGATTCAAACCATATGGATACTCGTCTTCAAACATTCATATCATTAATCAAAGGATTTTACAGTTCGACTTGTATTGAATTGTGTTCAAATTGATCCATTTTGGGTTAACTAGGCAGTTTGAATAAATTATAAATTCAAATTTAGTCACAATTAATAAATTTATTCAATTTGTTTATTCTTTTCTATAGTAAAAAAATATACAACAAATACGAAGAAGAAAAGTTTATAAAATATATGATAACACATCAAGTTCATACAATATGGTCCTAAAGAAAATTAGAAAGTCTCGGCTTTATCAAAATCACTCGTCATTGATCACTTGTAAGAAACTATCTTCAAGAGTTTTCCTTTTCTGGTCAATGGATGATATGCTAGTAACATCTTTACTCTGTAATTCTTCTAATGCAGCCTTTACAGTTTCAAGTATACATTTCTGTTCCTGACGGGTTTGAAGCACATCATGGATTCTGTCCAGCTCAGAAGATAGATGACTAATTTTATTCAAAAGTTTCAACTGCTTAGCCTTTTCTTCAGCGGTTGGACACTCCAAATGTTGCTTTCTTTCATTTAAATAAAACTCAACTTCTTTCAGAAAATACACCCATACGTTTTATCAAAGGTATTCAATCTGTGCAAAATGAGCTGGTAATCATGTTTTGATGAATTAAATTATTCTCAACCCATCAAGATCAGATGTTGAAAAATCCATGCTTCAAAACGTCTTTAAAATATGTTTGAAGATAATTAGTCATGGCTTCTTACAGAGAAGCCTTCAAATAAGGGGACTCTTGAGTTATCCCAGGTGGAGGACCAGACATGAAAGAACAAATTGGTGCAACCCTATGATTGTTCATAATTGAAGGAGGAATGTTAAGTAAAGTCAATGAAGATGGAACAATTGAAACTTCTTGATTGATCTCTAAAACGATAGCTCTCACAGTCTCAGAATTCACTTTATCTTCACTATTGAAATTTTTACTTTAAGTGCCAAAGTACCTTCATTAATGGTGCTCAACTATTTGCAAGGAGGGCCATGAAAATTATAAGTACTATCTATTTCTTGAAGTGCATCAATACTCGTATCATTCTCGCCAGTTTGATCTAGCAAAAAGTTTGGATTCATGGATAAATTCAACCTTTAAGAACACTTGGAAAATCTACAAATAAAAGAAAAAATAAATGAAGGATAATTTTAAAAAGAGAGAGAGACAAAGGAAAACAAAAAACATACCCGCATTTCGTGTTCCAGGTAACATGTCTAAAAACTTTCCATCTGATGGTTTATATAGGAGACTGATGTTAATGTTAGAAGTTTCGAAGTCACCTTTTGAAGGAATTGAAATAGCTTGAAGCAGCCTTAGTTTTACCGATCGCTTCATTTTATATATTCGAAAAAAAGGAGCCTGAAATTAGAATCCGTTACATGAGATCAAATACAATTAGTACGTTAAATTTAAAAAAAAAGGATCATACCTGATCTCCGGAACATCCATGTTCCGGAGTTAGAGTTTTCCAGGGCTATGTGATGCTTGATCTCCAGAACTACTATGGTATAAAATCAAAACTGTTTCAAGTAACTTATCAGCAGGCTCAGGGGTGGAAGTAAATTTTATTGAGGGAACTATAATTTTAATTTTCTTAATACCTCTTTCATTTCAAAAGTTTGATTTCTTCTTTCGTGAAGTCTCTTCAAGAATGATATTTGGAGGTTTTACCCTTTGGCTACAACCCTATTGCTTGCCTTGCTAGATTAAGAACAAAGTCACGACTCTCACTAAAAGATAAAATCTGCACTTGAACCTTAGTCAGGTTTGGCAATACTTTGTTATTCCACAAATTTTGGTACTATGTATCAACTTCTTGACTTGTATCCTTCATATACTCTGAAATATAAAATATAGATCCACTTATTGTCCGAGGTATAGATAACCAAACATGATACATGTTGACTACACTGGGAGTAATATCCAACTTTCTTGGTGAACCAGGAAGTTTCTGCCTAAAGCCATGTTATGTCACAAACCTATAATGATTATATGCTTCAAGAATGAATGTAGAAGATCCTCAACAATAAGAAAAAAATTCAGATTGAATGCTCATCATAAATTCTGATGTATCTGTAAACCTTGGTACATCATCCACTTGTACTCCAGAACGAGATGGTGGGGGAAGTGGATTCCAGCAAAAGTCTTCAACATCCATTTTTCCACGGATGAGGTTTCGACAATCAATGGCATTAATCTCCAAAGATTGGATAGCATTCAAAGTACCTACATATCTTCAGATAATAGGGCGATAATATATCTTATCTACTTGACTAAAGATACCATGGACAAAATAAGTTCCAACCCAAGCAAAAAGGAAGTGTCCGGGGAAATGAATGCTAAATTTTGCCAAGGTCCCGGACTAATTAGTAGTTAGGCAGTCATGTGAGTCCCATATAAATACTTGCTAATATGGGAGGAACTAAGCTGTAAGTGAATTCGGTGGGTATCTTAGGAGATGCTTTCAAAGTCCCAACTCTCTTACATTTCTCCCTGGAGGGAAGAATGAAATGAAAAATCCACAGAGGGAGATAATATACTACTTCCAACTCTTACTTTTCTTCCATAGATAAATATATTGACAAATCACTCCAATGACCTTGATCTCTACGAGAAATTTCTTTCTGCCTATCTATAATCACGTACCTTCTTATTTCTGTCGATTCCCTTTGGAGACCTTTTGAACGGGTTTAAATTCATGGCATTTTGTTAAGCTTTGTTATGTTGAGAATTTTGAACACAACCATTTTCTCGAAACCAGAATTCAACCCAAGTAGCATGAGTAATGTAGTCAGATTCTTTTCTCATTAGCAATTAATGAGAAAACATTAAAAAGATGTAAGCAAGACTTAGGGAGATCATTGTCAACTGTGAAATGCACGGGATTACTTCTTCACTATATTTACCCATGATTGAAAGTCCGCTAATCACCCAGATGTCCCAAAAAGAAATGTCAATTTCACCACTTGCGGTCACAAAAGTGTTAGTATCTGGACACCAAACCTCACAAAGTGCTTTGTAGATAGAGTTTGGATGATGATAATCTTTTGTAGCAGAGCTAATTGCAAAAGCTAACTCGCAAAGATTTCTTTTGAGCAGAAGTTTTTGGATCCAAACAGATTACTCGCAAAACTTTGGAAGATAAAATATCTCTCCACGACTGAAAAGTGCACTTCCCCATCATATTTCCTTATTGTCGATCCTTTCAGAAGCTACTGCCCTTGGGATGAGCTCCATCCTTCAGGAATTATGAAGCGGAAGACATAAAAGGAAAATATGGTTGCTAGAACAACTAGACTTGGTAGCATCCAAATTCTCGTGCCCTTCACTCACTATAGGCAAGTGCAATTTAACAAAGGCTCATAAGGATCAGAAAAAGGAGATGTCGTTACTTTGTGGATTCTGAGTTTAAGTTCACCTTGTATGTTGATCTGGCCATGATAAGTCATATCAGTATCTTTAAAACAAAGATAACTTTTGCCTGGATTTTTAAACTCAATGATTCAATGTATATTGGAATACACTTTATTATTAGAGTTTATCTCAATCATTCCTACAGAAAAAATAAGCAATAAAAAAATTTTGGACATTACATCTTTCAAAATTATTTTTTACGTTTATTGTCTAAAATTACTGAGTCTCCCAAATATTTAAATGGCCTATAGCCTTGGACGGTCGAAAGAACCGGTCATTGGTTCTCAACAAAAAGTGCTTTGGATAATCGAAGGAATTGGTCATTGGTCCTCAATACAGAGTACATTGGATGGTCGAAGGAGCCGATCCTTGGTCGTCAACATAAAGTGCTTGATCGTCAACACAAAATGCCTTGGATGGTGAAATGTCACAGTCCTTGGTCCTCAACATGCACGAAACGGTATGAAATTTTTAGTTTGTTCATAAGCAAATACTTTTTGGGCTCTTGCACGAAAATTTAAACTCTCTACAAAGAAAATCTTGAACCTCAAAATTCTTGACTTGCTTCAAAAATCAAATCTCCGAAAAAAATAGTTAGTTTCAATTTTATTTTAAAAAATCAAATAAAAGTAAGAAAATAAAAAGAAAGAAACCAAGTTTCTGCTCGTGGCAGAAACCATTTTGCCACCACAGGTAGAAACCAAGAAAATAATTAAAAAATAATAGAACCAATTAGTTAATTGGTTTGTTCGCACATAATTGGTTTAAACCTACGATGATTCGAGAATCAATTTTTTTTTTCCCTCTCCGTCTTTGTTTACAAAATTAACATGTTTCCAAATCTCATAATTTGTGCATATAAATAGGTGGATATTGAATTTTAAAGCCCAACTAACCATCAATTGTATGAGGCCCGTTCAAAATCAAATTAATTATGGATTTTGTATAAAAATAAATAAATAATAAGACAATTCAAATTCAAATTCAAGATTTATTAATTTATTTTCATGATAAATAAATTGAGGGGGCATTTGTAGACATAAAAAAAAAAAGAATAATTAATGAATTTGGTCGATTTAAATAATTAACCCAATTTAGTTTATTAAAGTCTAGCCCATAAAATTCAAAGGTCTATCCTATTTTTTCAAAATTCATAATTACTGAATTATTCTTTTTAATTAAAGATAATTTGTTGGTTATCAAATTGTTTAAGATTTCCCCTATAAATAGGACGAAAAGTCCATAAAATTTTAGAAGTGAGCAGAAGAAAATCACAAAGTGCTGAAAAAATTTCAAAGTTTGAGGAAGAGAAGAAACTCTCTCAAGTATAAGTCCGGCAAATACGAGGAAAATCAAAATATTCTTCATATCAAGCAAGTCCATGTCAAGTCCAAGAAGATCAAAGTATTCTTCAAATCAAATCAAATCCAAGTCCTAGTCCCGAAGTGTAAATCCAAACCTTTAAAGTCCAAGTGTTGAACAAGCCAAGTTATCAACAAATCAAATTTTCGAAAAATCTATAATTCGGAATTCAAGCTACATGGTTGCACGTCTTCAAATATTCAGATAATTAATAAAAGAATTTTGCAATTTTGTAGTGACAAGAATATTAACATCTAGCTGTATTTCTCAAAATATATAATTTGTAACGATTTCTGCATTTTGATACACGAAATTCATCAACACTAGCTTAAGGAATAGGATTATAGTTGAAAGCGAATTTTCTAATTCGTATGTTTATTATTCCAAAAATCGGTCTCAATTTTCGGTTAAAAATCTAGAACCAGACTTGTGCGGTTGCAAATTAATTTGTGAAAATCCTTTGATTGTACTTTAGTTATTTGAATTCTAATTGCATCCAATTGATCCATAATCTGCAGTCATTCTTTTATGGTTCGAATTATCTATTAAATATTTAAAATCTAGTTGTAGAACTTTGAATTTATTCCATTTTAGATCATTTTACGTTCCTTTCTTTTATTTTCACTTCAATAATTGAGCTTTACCTAACAATGATAAATACATGAGATTAGATTATAATTTATTAAAAGTACTACAAAATATCCTAATTTAATAGTATAGATAAGTGTACAAGGGGGCCGATTAACATTGTCATGGAGGCACTTATTTTACATCCTTTTAGATAAGCAAACAAATAAGAAAGTGGAAAAACGTAGGGTACTTTGGATAAACTTAAACGAGTTTTTCAATTCCTTTTTCTTATATATTTTTAACATACATGATAAGTTAGTCCATTAATATCTTGTGTTTTATGTACAAAATGGGTTTCTTGTCAATACCAAATAATGTTAGAAATATATTGCTGCCCATTTTTTCCTCTCTCTTTTCACCTGTTTAGTACAATCAAAATACCGCCGAATGTCTGGCTCAAGTGTATATAAACTGTGACCGCATCTGAATTTACCCGAGTGGCGAATCAGGGAGGAATGCCACCACTCTTCAGAATTAGTTGGGTGAAGCTTGGATGCCTGAATCATAAAAAAAAAAAATACCATAACTTGTATAATGTGAACCAACTTGACATCATCATCTCACAGAATAAGATAACCCCAGAGGGATTTTGTTTTATACAAAGTTCATAAAACTCATAAGGGGTCAAAAATATTATTTAAACTAATATTTAGCTATGTTACAATTTATACTTCTTGTGCAATAATTTTTTTTTATAGGTACTGTATTATCACATGTTAACATATTCTTGATATATGGGGCCCCAATTTTAGAATGTGTGAAAGAATAGGCATATGCACTATGCTTTCACATATTCAAAGAATGTATTTGGCATTTTTCTTGCAAGTTGCGCACGCCAAATTTAAATTTGTACAGCCTAGCAATATGATGACGACACCCTTGATGCAGACATCCTTAATTTCGAAGTCAAGAAATTTATTGAAATGATACGTTTTTTGTGATGATTAGGAATGTTAAAATGTGTTCATCACTCAGTATGCAATAAAACTCACAATTCAATTGGAGAACAACGTGATCCTTGTCGACCTTGGTTTAAAGACCCAAGGTCTATATGAGCTGGCCAACACGGAAGAAAAAAAAGCAACTCGCGTGAAAATTTTTGTAGGAGTTTATAAGTTTGGCATTCGTCGATTTAAACCTCAAGTGGGGTAGGTTAGATGGTACTTTTCTCACTTTAATGGTCAAATCCTCACATTTTTACATTGAAATGGTAGTCGACTTCATAAACTTATATACGTCTGCCATGACCTCCATGGGACACCAAAATCTTCCCTATTTAATCAGTCATATATTGTGAGGTTCCAAAAATTCAATTTATTGAGCCCTGCAGTGGCCACGTCCAATAATTCCATATTTATAAATGGATTTTGGCATTTTTCAAATTTGTACTGTGCATCAGAATCTCAAACCCTGTTTGAACCCCATTTTGTCGAGAATATATTTTTTCAAAATTTATTTTCAACCTCACATTCTTCCATAAAATAATTATACACGTATTTCAAAAAATCTTGCTTACTTTTTAATTACATATTCCCAAAAAAGTCACTATTTCATAATACATTTTACCCAAAAATGGGGATCAAACAAGGGCTCAGTCTCTCCTTCAAGTGGTCAGACACAACAAAATATCACTGTCGCAGTAAATTAAGGAAAGACAATTTATGGGGTATATATGACAAATATTGGATTATAATATCATGATTTTTCTTATGGTTTTTTTTTTTTTTTTCCAAATTTGATCTATTCCACCAAAATATATATAAATTTAAAGCAAAAATTGGTAATTATAAATTCTAATATAAAGTTTAGGATTTGATCAATAGTAGAAGTTGATGGGGATAATAAATAAATAAATCATGTTGAAAGAATTAACTTACATAGAATAACGACTTTCCATCTTGAGAAATTTCCTATCTCAATGTCCTCCACCTGCAAGACACGAAACCATGAAAAGATTAAATTTCATCCCATAACATGCTTATTTAAAAAGATAAGAAAATAACGAAAATAAAAAATGCAAGACACTTAGATATGTTTATGGAGGGAAAAAAAAATATCACTTCAAATAAAACATTAATAACCTAAGTTTATTTATGTTATCCATTAAATCATCTCACGATATGGAACTAAGGTACTGGGGAAGAAAAGAATAGAAAAGAAAATCTAATTGTAACAGAAAAATAAGTGACATTAGAGCACAATACGTAAACGAATATTGTATGATAGTCTATGGAAATTGTATCGTGTTACATCAAGAATATCTAACGAAAACGATTAGAAGAAATTCGAGAAAACGCTTTGTGTTTTAGTTTGTAATTAAGTAGAAGGAGAAGAAAGAAAGAAAGAAACTCACCATAAAATTATTCGACGCCAAAAGCGAAATTAGGTTAACATTTTCATTGATTGCCATGCAAGGATCAACAAAAATGGATCCCTTTTTACAGTTGCATCGATCTTACATCTTATAATTTATTTCTTATACTATTGGTGATAATTTCTGTATTAATTTTCCTCAGGCAATTTTGTCCATTAATTTCACCAAATTTTACCTCTACTGCCGATGGTTCCCATAAGATAAACCTGCCCATTATTGTTCCCATGCACATGACGATAAGCAAACTTAGGAAGCTGGCTCACGGTGGCTCCACCCTTACATGGCGGATATACCGGCGGTTTCGAGACATATCGAACGCAATGCCCAGTATTCGACGTTGGACATCTTGGGGGTAAGGTGGCGGCGGTGTTGCAATAAATTGATTTGGGCGACGTAGCACCGTTACTAGAGGATGAAGACAAGGAGGAGGACGAGGAGGCAAAGCAGGGTGGCGGCGACACTTTTTTGGTGGTTTTCGGGGTTGAAAGGAAGGCCCTGATCTTGATAGATGCGGGCGGCGCCTCCGTGGCTTGATCGTATTCCTCAAAGAGATTGGCTAGATCCTCATCGGATGTGATTGATACAAGTGCATCTAAGTCTTCTGTTGGCAATTGACACCTTAAACTCATTGAAGATGTTCCACACATCTCCCCAAGCTTCACCACCAGTTCTGTAAACACAACGCGCCACCAAAACATATACATCTCAGTCCCATGTATGTACTTTTAACACAAGAATAGGTATTTTTTTGTCTGGTTCAAATTTTTAGATGAGACGATTAATATAGTATTTAAGTCGGCAAAAGGCTTAGTTTAAGTTTGGTGGACGCCCATTTGTGAGAAATAGTGTACATGTGAGCAAAAAGTAAAATTTGGTGTGCCCATTAAAGGACATATTGAAAACAACACAAAGACAAATACACATCGCTTCACTTTAAAAGTTTCAGCCTTCATGTGAGATGGTTGACAAAATGAAAAGGAAAAGTGACTAACCAACATAGGAAATCGAGCGATCGACAGAAAAAACACGGGTTTCTCCACCATGGTAACGGAGTTTGCCTTCAGGATAACGGGGGAGGATCTGGCCACCGTAGCTACACAAGAACTTAATGAACTTAATGGTGGCGGTAGGTTTGAGGGTATTAAGAACAGGTTCTACCATGGTTTTCTTTTGGGTGGGTCTAATAAATTTGCTTTTTGGATATAAAGGAGAAGGATGGAAAAGGAGAGGTAGAATATGTTTGAAGTGTCTTCTTTAAGCCATGTAATGTGCCCTTCATACACTTATTTATAGAGGAGGCCAATATCAATATTAGGTCAGCTAGATAAGATTCCCATGCTTGTGGACCCCGACTCCCAAGGTTAATTTTCAGGTTGATCTTACGCTAGACATGATGGAAGTGTAATAGCATGTTGGGATACATGGTTTTAGGTTTTTGTGAATAATTTGATTTAAAAATACTTTTAATCAAAAAAAAATTTATTCATATATTTCAAATGATTCTATTGATCACTTCTTCACTACTCATTTATTCAGAAAAAATAAGTACTTGAATTTTAATGATTCGCAAGAATTAATAATTACTGGCAACAACCTATTTATTACGTAATTGTGAAGTTGTTAGCCACTAGTGCACATTATAATCACCATCAATTATGACGAGTAATTATCAAATTCATGGATTGAAATGTTGGTCCATCCTAAGCTATAGGACAAAAATAACGTTCCATTGATTTAGAGTCTTGAAAACGTTAAAATTTATTTAATTTATTCAAAACTCAGTTTGATATTATAAAAGAGAATTCAAAATAACATTTTCTAGTTATTAAAATGTATATATGAATATACTTTAATTAAACCGAATAAATGGTCAGCAGCCTATTTTTCTCTTAGAAAATGCAAAAATATTTGTCAAATGATAAGCAAATTTTTTTCAATAAAAATGTGTTTAGTCACTACACAATATTAGAGGCGCATAAGAAATGTTCATAATGAAAATGATGACGAATCTTAGTTCATATTCATAGTATGAATTAAATAGGACTAAACATGAAATTTACTTCATATTGTAAAGTGGATTTCGAAATATATGAAAGATTCCCTTTTAAATTATACTTAAGACTCTCATCGGCTACTCTTTTCACATATATGGGCAGAATTAAGTATGGACCTTTGATTAGTCACTTTAAATTGAGATTATAATTAACACCCTTGTCATACGAAGATGAAAATTTAATAGTTTACACGTCCTTAAGATTTTGAGTCCTTCATTTTTGCTAGTAGTGTAAAAAAGAAGGTTTTCTAGTAATCGTGTTTGACACTTATATTTCGACTTGTTCTGAAATAGTTGAGGCATTTCAAGTTTTTTATTGGCATAGATAAAAATGAAAAAATCAACACAAAAAATCAAGTGAAGTAAACTAACTTACGCGATTTGTTTCAATATTTTGAGTAATATTAACTAGTCTTTTTACACGAGTTTCAAGAGATTGATACGTCTCAATCTACAAAATTAGACAAATAATATGAATTAAAATTTCAACTGGGAAAACCTATAAAAAAGCATATCTCTAAGGAGAGATTTTGTTCTAAAATAGTATTAGGTGGCTGCTTTAAGGATGACTTCTCAAGTTTCCAACTAATATCCATATTAATTGTCCCCTTTCCAATAATCCAAGGATATTTTTCCATCTTGGGCCCACGGGGGTCCCACTTGAACATGAAAATTCGCCATTGTGGGTCCCACTTTGTGGGGCCAATGGCGGCATATCCAAACTTGTAGCCTCAAATATTTGGGATCTTTTTTGCTCTTTTATTTATTTTTTCTTCATTTAGTTAAGGGGAAAGCATGTCCACCTTTATCTCCTTATCCTTTTGAGTATTGAAATGAATGGAGATACATGCATGGTTCTTAGACTTTTTTTTCATGCATGTTGTAGCTCAATAGATACATGGGTAGAATAAATTATTTCAAGAAGAATAATGTTATTCATAGTAAGGACTATAAATAGTCGTACTACGTAGCATACATATGACAGTTTGTTATTTGATACATTAATGTGGTAAGTTTTATTACCTCATGCATCAAATAATAAGTTGTCGTATGTATGCAGCATAGAGCGACTACTAGTCTAATACGACATTGTCTTATCAAGGTTCAATAGCAATTCTTAGTTAATTACTGTTGTGAGAGTCATGCATGGCTACAAGAGTCTAAACAAGTGAAGTCTGATTAGAGATATAGATTGTTATACAACATTATACGTTGTATTTATTTATGATGAATCACAAACAAGGTGGATACCGCTAAAGTTTAAAAAATTACATTGTTTCAATATTATACTGTGATAGTTCGGCTTTGTAAATGAGGGATGGTTTAAGTGAAATAACCATTGCGGAGAGTGTTTACTAATGTCTTGGGAATAACTGAACTTGATATATACGATTAAAATTCTAATCCAAAATCGCTTTTGACATGTCACGAATTCAGCAACATTTTTTTAGTGTAGAATATAAATTAACCAAGTGGATAGTGTTATGCCTCGCCACCGAGGCATCAGTCAAAGTGTCATGCCGCAGTTCACGTGGAAAGGAAAGTCAACAAAGATCGAATTGGTCAAATGTAAAGAAGTCAAACAATGGCTGAAGCTCGTGTGCCGAAGCACTGCCTGAATAGCTGAAGCTGTAAGTCAAAGTGCTACATAAGAAATTAATGAAAAAGTCGAAACTCTTCACACAGAAGACCATCGATAAGAAGCTCCCTCTGGTAGAAGCCCTTCAGTTAAAGTGCCACACCGCAGTTCACATGGAAAAGAAAGTCAACAAAGATCTAATTGGTGAAATGTAAAGAAGTCAAACAATGGTTGAAGCTCATGTGCCGAAGCACTGCCTGAATAGCTGAAGCTGTAAGCCAAAGCGCTACATAAGAAATTAATGAAAAAGCCGAAACTCTTCACACAGAAGACCACCGATACGAAGCTCCGTCTGGTAGAAGCCCTTAGTTCATCCGAAGTTCATGAAGCTGAAGCTATCTCTTAAATGATTTGTAGATAAGATTTAAGAATAATTGATGTAACGTTTGTAATAAAGAATATCATGTGTGTTGGCCTACTGTATTGGATGATTGACCCGTTGTCAATGTATTTATTGTATGTAGATTTAATGATGTGAGGTCTCGGTCAAAGAGATGAGGCCATATGGTTTTGATCTAACTGACACAACGTCGGCTAAAACACTATAAATAGGTGGTCTTTATAAATTGTAAGAGGTTGGATGATTGAATGGTCATTTGAACACCGATTCTAATACACAAGAAAACACTCAAGAAACCTTATTGCTTGTTCTATATTTATCAGTTTGATCTTAAGGTTATTTATGCTTTGTCGGTGAATGATTGTTAGCGAAATCATCCTAGTCACTATCGTCGGTGTTCGAACACTTTTTACTCACGTTTTAAAGCATCTCCTGCGTTCACGTGTTCCCCTTCTCTCACCAGTCCTTCGGTCAAAACGCGTCGAAACTTGTTTGGGTTGGCGTGAGTGGGCACGACATCTGTTGTCCAAGTTTGCATTACATTTTTTGGGGTTAATAGATTGATGCCTTCTGAGGGAAGGCACACATTTTAACCACGAAAATCTAGTAGGAAAAAGCCAGTTGGAAACAACTCATATAGTGAATCGATTTTCAAACCCTTAAGAAGATGAGTTTTCTTGAAGAAAAAAATCGTTGAGGCCAGTCTAATCCTTGAAGAAAGGAATATCGTTTAGCTAGAAAAATCTTATCACCATGAGTTTAAACAATGAAGGATGTGTACCTCGAAGGGCTAGGGAACACCCGAAAGAAAGGAAACCCTCACATGTCATCCCGGTTACTCACCATAGACCTCACAAACATCACAGACGAAGTGGATCTAGGATAGCTGCCAGGTTCACTAGGGAGGTGGCCACGATGGCCGTAAATATGAGAAATATAACCCAACAGAATATAGCTGCATGAACTGCTGAGGAGTAAGCAGGGCTAAGGAAATGCATTCCATGACCCTTCACAACGAAACTACTACCCAGTTGAAAAGGAGGTCCAAAGCCAGATGGTTGATTACCTATATTATGCAAGCGAGGAAGCCTCCCAGGAAAGGAAAGTTGGGGTTGATACATCCACCAACTATGCCACTAACTGACCTACTGAGGTCCCATACAACTTTCTTCCAAGCTATGGTCCAAAAGACTTGCCCCAGAGATCGGTAAGAATCTTTGAAAGGCTGAGCCCAGGGATGCCTAGAAATAGGCAGGCGCAACCTTCCATTGTACCTAAAAATAGGCAGCATGAACTTTCTCGGTTTGAAAGACATGAGCTGGTTTACAACGATGTGTCTCGAAATCTTTTCCTTAGAAATAGGTGTGAGAGGAGAGCGGAAGAGGCCAAGAGTCAAGCAAGACCTTCCCGGCTACCTCCGGAAACCTAAGTTGGAGAAAATGAAGATTCAGATGGTCCACGAAGGTTATGTGATCTTGATGAGGATGATAATAACCTACCATTTTCACAAGGGCTTAAGAATATCCCTATATTGAACCATTTCACGCTTCCTAAGATACCCAAATATGATGGAAGAGGTGACCCTGCAAAGAATCTCAATAGCTTCAAGAATCACATGAGTCCGAGAAGAGCTATCCCTGCCATGAAGTAGAGAGCGTTCTACTTAACCCCAAGTGAAGCAGCTGAAGTATGGTATACAAGACTTCTGGAAGAAAGCATCTGAAGTTGGCCAGACTTCAAGAAGAATTTCCTTAAGTTTTTTGCAACCAGTAAAGAGGGTGAAGGGCCAACAGCGCTTACAGGACATGAGATAGCAACAAGGCAAGTCGTTGAAAAGTTTCTTGTCCCGTTTTACTGATGAGATGACCTACTATGTGCAAGTAATAGATAGGGAAGCTTTGACATGCTTAAGGAAAGGACTAGACATGAACTCTCTTTTGTGAAAATAATAAGGCATGAGATTATCAATGAAGAATTGAGAGATCATAGAAATAGTGCAAGCCGACGACTTTCACCTCCTCAAATGGAAAGAGGAAGAGGCCCAACCTCACATTTGATAGATCTTCAGGTCAGATAGTTAACCTCCATCAATCCAGGACATGCATAGCTACAACTTTAAATGCAATGCCTACTTTGGCTTTTGAGCAAGTGAGCCCTAGTATTGAAATGTACCAAGGCAAACCCTACCAACAATTTCTCCTAACAAGAAGAAGTAGTGGACGAGGCATTGAACCTAGAAATAGGGATGAAGTACCCCTCTATTGTACATATCACCACTCCTATAGTCACAGCATTGCTGGGTGTAAAGATATTGCGATGCACCCCAGAACAATACAATGGAGGAATATGCACCTTTGAAGAGACGATCTTCCTAGGTAGAACCAACTGCCCAAGAATGATGAGTTGAGGCGTCCTAATAAAGACAACATCACTTAGATGAGAGACAATGACGGGAAGAGAACTAGGGACGGTCAAATGCAGAGAAAAAGCCCCCGACCAACACTAGCCATAAACCCATCTGAGAAATTGACATAATTTTTGGAGGCTTGTATGTTCTGGGGGGAGGGAGGGGGAATTTTTGGAGGCTTGTATGTTTTGGGAGTAGGGAGGGGGAAAATCCTAAAACTCCCAAAGAAACTATGCAAGGAAAGCAATGGACCTTCCCATGGCTAAACGTATAATAAGCAACACCCGACCCTCCACTGAGAGAAGTCTCAACCCATCTCCTTCTCCCAAGATAACTCATTTGGTGTGCATTATTCACATTGTAATGCCTTAGTGGTAAGGGCCATTGTAGCCCGCAATGACCTAAAAAGAATGCAAGTGGATAATGGAAGCTCAATAAACATCATCTTTGGAACAACATTTGATAAAATGAAAGTTGACCACAAGCTGACCTCAATGAATTCACCCTTGTATGGCTTCATTGGCGACAACATCATCCCAAAAGGTAAAATCTCTATAGTAATGGAGATGGGAACATCTCCCTTAACTGCTCATCATTTTACAAGAACTATGGGCCGTTATATTCATTCACCATCTATATATAAAATTTACAATGGAGAATGGCATCACTACAGTCAGAGGCGACCAAAAGAATGCAAGTGAATGCTATTCATATTTCCTAAGGAAAGTGAAACCAAGAATCTTGACGGACATCGACATGAATGATGTCATTGAACAAGGGCAAAACCCTAAACAAGGGATGCCTCTGAACAAGAGACGGTCCTTGGAGTCATAAACACCTCTGAAGAAGAGGTTGTCCTAGAAATGCAAGTGTCCCCTAAAGAAGGGAGAGTTGCTGAAAATGCAGCTAACTTGGAAGAATTGAACCCTCGCATCATTGATTATGAGCATCAGACAGCCCCTTGGAGAGTTTCCAAGTCGATCTCCAAGACCCCTCCAAATGCCTGCAGGTGAGAAAAGATCTGCTACTAGAGGTCAAGGAAAAGCTGAAATGCTTCTTGCGCCAAAGCTTGAACGTCTTTACTTGGAAGCATGAAGACATGGTTGGCATTGATCAAAAATCAGTTACCACTACTTGAAAATTGATCTTAAGGCTACAGCTCACAGACAAAAAAGAAAAACCCTCAATCCAGAAAGATATGAAGCCTTAAGGGACGAAGTAAAGAAGTTGATCGACAATCGCTTTATTCGGGAATCTATGTATCCAAAGTGGGATTCTAACCCTATCTTGGTCAAAAAGCACAATGACAAGTGGAGAGTGTGTATGGATTTCTCAAACCAAATCAAGATTACCCCAATGATAGCTTTTTGCTTCATCGGTTAGATCAACTGGTGGACTCAATAGCAGGACACAAATTACTTAGCTTCATGGATGCTTACTCCAGGTACAATAAAATTTCGATGTTCCCAGCTGATGAAGAGCATACGTCCTTCATAACAGATAATGGTCTTTATTGCAATAAAGGCATGCCCTTTTGGTTGAAAAACACAGGGGCCACTTATCAAAAACTTGTCAACATGATGTTCGTTGACCTCATTGGAAAGACAATGGAGGTATATGTGGGTGACATGATGGGAAAGAGCTTGAAGGCTGTGGACCATGTTAAGTATCTCAGTGAAACTTTTCAAATATTGTGAAGGAACATGATGAGACTTAACCTCCTGAAATGAGTCTTCGGAGTGGCCTCTGGGAAATTTCTAGGCTAAATGGTCAATCAAAGAGGCATTGAAGCTAACCCAAAGAAGATCAAAGCCTCCATTAAAATGAGGTCACCTTAGAAACCTAAAGAGGTGTAGAGCCTCACTGAACGTGTAACTTCTTTGAATCGCTTCGTCTCAAAGACAATGGATAAATGCTTACCCTTCTTCAAGGTTCTGAATGGAGAAAATAAGTTTCAGTGGACCGAGGAATTGAGGTAGCCCTGCAAGAGCTAAAAAGTACCTGAGGTAGGCTTCCCTACTCTCCAAACCCAAGGCTGATGAAACGTTGTAGCTATACCCAGAAGTATCCCCTGGCACAGCCAATTTAGTCCTCATAAGAGAGGAAATTGGTCACTGGCTGCCCGTTTATTACATAAGCAAAGTATTTTGGTTGTAGAAACTCGTTATCCAGACATGGAAAAGCTAGCGCTATCCTTAGTGACAATTTTCCAGAAATTGAGGCCATATTTCCAAGCCCACATTGTACACATGTTGACTAACTTTCCTCTCAAGCAAGTGTTCCAGAAGCTTGAAACTTCGGGAAGATTACTAAAATTGGTTGTGGAATTTAGTGAGTTTGATATTATGTTCAACCTGAAGGCCACAGTTAAAGGACAAGTCTAATAGATTTTGTGGTAGAGCTCACCCCTATTCCAGAAATGGAAGAAGAGATGGAACCCGTCGAACTCTCTACTTGGAACCTTTTTGTTGATGGCTCATTGGGAGATACTCGATTTGGAGCATGAGTGATCTTAGTTTGTCCATAAGGGCATAAGCTTAATTATGCTATGAGGTTCGACTTCAAGGCCACAAACAATGCAGCAGAATACAAAACCCTCCTAGTTGACCTCAGATTGGCCACAGAAATGCAAGAAAAAAAATTGGTGATCAATAGCGACTTCCAATTGGTAGTTAGTCATGTTCATGGCAATTTCTCAGCCAAAGATAAGTCCATGGCTGCTTATTTGAAATTGATCATGAAGCTCATTCCAGATTTTGAGGAATTCGAGTTGGTATAAATCCCACGCTCAGAGAATGCTCATACCGACGCTCTTTCAAAATTGGCCAGCAGTAAAGATTTCGAACTGCTCACTGTGGTGCCCATAGAACACCTTCTTAGGCCCTTTACTGCTATAGGAGAAGAGGTGATGTGGGTAGAGGATACCCATTGTGGATGAAGCCAATAATAGGATTCCTTAATGACCAAGTATTACCTTCTGAAAAGGAGGAGGCATAGAAGCTCAAAAGACAAGAGCCACTCATTTTATTTTTCAAGATAATGTGATATCCAAACGGGGTTTCTCCTTATCTTTACTCCGATGCATAGGAGGGAGCAAGCCACCTATGTGCACTGAGAAATTCATGAAGGGGTATGTGGCAACCACTCGACAACAAGAAGGTCAAAAACCTATGTGAAAAGTTGGGCATCTAGAAACATTTATCCTTCCCACTTCACTCTCAGGCTAATGGACAAGTGGAAGCTATTAATAAGAATATCAAATACACGCTGAAAAGAAAGCTAGATGCTTCTAAATGGGTATGTGTCGACGAATTACCTCAAGTCATATGGGCTATCCGAACTACAAGTAGAATGGCTATCAGAGAAACTCCTTTCTCTATGGCTTATGGAACCAAAGCTATGAGTCCAGTAGAAGTAGGTTTACCATCTCCTCATCACATTCATTTTAACGAAATATCTAACGACGAGTTGGAAAGATGCAAACTAGACCAACGAAAAATGACCAATTGGGACCAAAGGACCCAGTTAAGAAAGCCCATGCCCCATCAAAGAAGAAGTTCAACCTGGGACTTATAAAATTGAGAATATAAATGGAAATGTACAGTCTCATCCATGGAACGCGGAGCCTTTGTGGAAGTATTACCAGTAGAAATGTAAATATGAGGTTTGTACAGTTCTTGATTCAATGAGATTAACTTCTATTTATGTGTTTGTAAAATAAAAAATACCTCCTATCGACAAAAGTTGAAGGAAAAGCCTCTACATAGATAACTGTCCCTATATAGAGAAGCGTGGGCACTTTGACGAAGAGCTAAATTCCAAAAGGGACCACCTCCTTACTACAAAGTGGACAACACATGCTCTTAATAACAAAAGTTATTAAGGAAGCCTTAGCATGGGCTAACCGCTCAACCTCATACTCAGTAAAATTGTTAATTTTATTTAAGTAAATGTTGTAGAAAATAAAAGAAAAAGTGCCTCCTATTAACAAAAGTCAAAGGAGAAGCTTCTGCATAGATGAACCGTTCTTACGCAAAGAAGCGTGGACACTTTAACGAAGAGCTGATCCCAAAATGGACCACCTCCTTACTGGCGAAGTGGATAGCACATGCCAAACTTTATTAAAGAAGCCTCAGTATGGGCAAACTACTCAACATTGTACCCAGGGAAATAACCAAAAGACGCGAACTACAAACACTTGTGCAAAATAAACAAGTCTTAAGTGCAAGAAAGCCAAAGTGCATACAAGCTCAGATGTCAAGTTAGAAAGGTAAACGACATTCTAATACTTGTGCAAAATTACAAATTTGAATAATGAATTGCAAATAAAATAGATTGAAGAGTATGATAAAGCAATAAAATAAGAAAAAAGTAAATGAAACACAGATGTCTAGACGAAATTAAATTTCATTTATTGAATAAGATATTTACAATTGTGGGTCGAAGCCAATTACATGAAAAATGCAGGAAACAAAACCTATCAAATAAACAGGTGGGGGAGGGATTATTGCATTGGGAACCACTGTTTCAGAAGCTTCTTCATCATAATCGTCCTCAATTTCAACCACGTGGCAACCTTCTACCAGAGTTTAAGGCTCTTGGTCTCCCCCTTCCAAAAACTCTGACCTCAACTCAGAAGTATTAAAGGCTTGAGAGTTGAATTCAATCTACTCCTCTATCTCGGTATATACATACCTCTGCAGTATTTCATGAAGCTTTGGTACGCCGCCGTTGGTGGAAGTTGGCGATATAGTGCTTTACAGCCTCATCACCAGCAGATTGAGCCTCCTGTCTTGCTGCCTCAACCTCCTCTATCAAGCCGAAAAGTTTTACGTTCAGCTCATCCATCTTCTCTTTATTTACCTTCTATAAGGCCTCAACAACCAACTTATAGTGGGCATTCAAAGTCTCTACCCGTTTCCTCATGGAAGCCAGTTCATTTTGGGACAAGTGGACTTCCTTTTTAAGATTTTCAATTCTCGCCAATGCTAAAGCGAGCTTCACAGACTTTTCAGCCTGCTGCTTCTTTATTGCCTTTGCCTTAGCCTTAGCTTTGTAAGCTGGCTCCTCAGCCTGAGAGGCTTTATTCTTAAACTCTCTATTTTACTTTAAAAAGATTTTAAAGAGGGCTTCAGCTTCTATGGCCACCCCGAAGGCCTTCCTCGTTTGAATGACCATGATGGTAAAAAAGTCCATCGCATCGCTGGTCTCCACGAAGCCTACCACCTATCCGTCCAGTATTTGTAAAATGTGGATGTGGAGGTCTAAACCTCTGGAGGAAACATGGTAAGAACTTCTAGAGCCAGTTTATCGCTTAGCTGAAAGACTGCATGTCTCTGGCAAGTTGAGTCATAAGTCGTTGACCCGCTCGTAGATTTGGCCATCTTCGATGATCCCTACCCTGAAGGCTCCACAACAGTTGGCCTCTTCTGGCCCTCCTTCATCACAGCTATAGCATCTGCCATCAATTTTTCCCCAGTGGGGACTTCGGAGTGTGGGGATGGGGTAGCCATTGATCCACCTTCTCTAGTGGCGGAGAAATTAGGGACCTCATTCACTATCTTTTTCTCATTATCTTTTAAGAAAGGTCGTCCTTCTCCTTCTTGGCTGTCGCCTCCAAGGTGATTCTTTCCACTTGGTCCCTCACCTGTTTTTCTGCAACAAATGAGGGTTTCAGCCTTTTTCTCCCAGCAGTAGAGGTGGCAGCAAGTATTGTGGCCATGTCAGGAGTGAGATGCCTACTCTTCTCGAAGTTTTCTACAAAAACAAGGAACAAGGTTAGCAATAGTTATGCAAACTAGCAAAAAAGTTTGTTAAAAATTGATATTACATCTCAGTCCAATAAGCAAAATTCTTCAAAAAATCGTTTGGAAGCGAAGCAGTTAAATTCACGCGATGATGAGAGGTGCCGATATACGTCCTCTATAACCCCAACTCACTTCGATTGAGCTCAAAGAGTTCAACTAATCCTGTAAGACATCAAAAAAAAAAAGGTTAAGATCAGAATCAACCTTAATTGGAAAAAAATTGAAGTACAGTACTCACGAACTTCAGAGTGGGAGGTCGGAACTATCACATGGGGGAATTATGTCAGCCTCACACTCTTGCCATTTTTTCCTCACCCTGAACCACACCTCCTTCCATCCTTTGATGGAGGAGGGAAGGCCTAAGATGATTGGAAAATGTGACCCCCAAGGACATAAATAGTACCACCCCTTGGAATGCCCTTTTTCCAAGACTCAGGGCTAAAAAATGGTCTAGAAGACATGGAGGGATGTATCCTTTTCTAGGAAGGTCTCCTTCCACAAGAAGTAGGTCCATACTAACTGGGCCCAAGCATGAGGGAGGAGCTAAGTGGGATCCAGCCTGTACAAACTCAAAACTACTCTAAAGAAAGGATACAGAGGTAGGAAAAGCCTTACCTTCAGAAGGAACTTGCTGACGACGACGTATCCCTGCCTCAGAAAGTAAGAATGCTCGTTAGGCGACGGGGATAGAAGTTCGATATCATATGGAATACGTTATTTTTCTCTAAGATTTACTAAGTGGGATACAGTTGAATGGATTTTAGCTGTCCCCAAAGTCATCTCGTCATTTTCCTACTCTCCTGAAGGTAAAGCACTATGTCCGGCCTAATAGCTCGAACCAGGTCGACTGTATTGGTTATTGTTACCCCCATCTTAGCAACCATTTGGCTAAGATCTATATCTCCCCGGTACAATGTGAAGATGTGATTAAGTGTTTTAGCTTAAAGTGTTAAAATACTTACTAAATGCCCAAAGGACGGTGAAAAACAGCCACTGGAAATTGTGAATGCAAAAGAAGGAGAAGAAAAAAGATTGAAAGATTTGGAGAATAAAAATGCTTATTCCGTAAATGGCAAAAGTGATTTTTTGCCCCAAACTGTTGTCTTTTATAGGCAGGAGCTCATAATCTCAACCGTTAGATGTTGATCCGGGTCATCTAACCGTTCGTTTGAGATTTGAATCTGAGCCACTCAATATATTGGATGCTTTATCTTCTACTACTTGGATCAACCCGTCTGCATCACGTGCTTTAATAAATCTCAATTTCGTAGGACATGCATATGATAGTTATCATTGAGCATTAAATACAGTGACGATTGCGTGTATGGGAAGACGAATCGCTTCAACCGTCTTTTCTTGAAAACGTGTAGAACAACAAATCATTTGGCCGCAATAATTGGGGACGCCTCGTCTTCCCAACGTTTCAAAAAACTTGATTCGCTATAATTAATAAGTCACAGCCTCAACAAGTAGTAGATGCACTATACTTGAACCGCTTCAGGTAAGACTACAAAGTTACAAGCAACTTCGGAGAGGACATCTTCAGACAAATTTGTCCTATTGTCGCTCCTCCAATTTATTCTAGAAACTTAGAGGTCACCAGGTACACAACTTCGGACAATATGGATAGGTAATTCATATAGATCTGCGACTGTCAAATTCTAACTATAATATAAATATTTATACTTAGACTTGGGGGACTATTATCGTGGTGTGGTGTGCAAAACCCACCCTTAACCAAAAAAAATTCATACAAATCCATGCATTACATAAATAATCATACCTAGACTTAGGGGACTATTTTTACGCATTGTCACCGATACTCCAGTCAAAGTGACACATTGCAATCCACGTGGAAATGAAAGTCAACAAAGACCCAATTGGTCAAATGAAAAGAAGTCGAACAATGACTGAAGCTCATGTGTCGAAGCACTGTCTGAATGGGTGAAGCTGTAAGTCGAAGAGCTATATAAGAAATCAATGAAGAAGCCGAAGCTCTTTACACAGAAGACCAACGATACGAAGCTCATTCCGATAGAAGGTCTTAGTTCATCCGAAATCCCTGAAACTGAAGTTGTCTTTTACAAGATTTGTAGACAATTTTTAAAAATGATTGATGTAACGTTTGTAATAAAGAATGTCAGGTGTGTCAGTCCACTGTATAGAGAGACTGACCCATTGTCAATGTATTTATTGTATGATAGACTCAGTGTTGCGAGGTCTCAGTCAAGGAGATGTGGCCACATGGTTCTGATCCAACGGACACCACGTCGGCCAAAACACTATAAATAAGTGGTCTACTTAAATTGTAAGGGATTGGACGATTGAATGGTCATTTGAATACCGATTCTAATACACAAGAAAACACTCGAGAAACCTTCTTGCTTGTTCTATATTTATCAGTTTGATCTTAAGGTTATTTACACTTTGTTAGTGATTATTTGTTAGCGCAATCATCCTAATCACTACCTCGGTGTTCGAACACTTTTGTATCGCGTCGTAAATCATCTCCCACATTCACGTGTTCGCCTTTTTTCACCTGTCCTCCGACCAAAACTTGTTGAAACTTACTTAAGTTGGCGTGAGTAGGCCCGACATTTGTTGTCCACATTTGCATTACATTTTTCGGGGTCAATAGATAGCAAGTGGGATTTTAAAAAACATGTGATACGACATATTTTGATCATTATGATATTCTGTTTAACTTTAAAAATTTACTTATTAAAGTTTCTTTATAAGTGAATGAACAGGAATGAGCAATGTGGTGGGGAGTTGAGATATGATGTTCAATTTTTGTTGTCCACCTATCAATTATGACACATCATTTTACATTAAAATATCACCTATTTTTAAGCATAAGGAATAGTTAGAGAAAAGTTGGACATGTTAATTTAAAATTGTGTGTCAATAATTAATTGAATTGACAACAAATTGGATAGTAAAAATTGAACAGCTGATTTGATTGGTGATTTTTTTTTAAAATTTTTAAACTGTCCAATAACATGTTGTCATGTGACACAATGTAAAAAGTGTTATACATGTAGCATAATTCGGTCACTACCATACCCACTGCATTGAGGATTTTCAGGAATCAAATGAGGACAAGATAGGAGTGAGAAAGAATTAAGGGTTATGCTACACTTACCGAATTTTTATACCAAATTTTTTACACCCTACTCACATTAAGAGATGGGGACCACAAGCCGGAATTTTTTAATGTACATGGGGCCGCGCGTTTTGTGAGAGGGGGGACACCATTCAGTAATCCCCCATCTGGCACACAAGACTAATTCAAGAATTAAACAATCCTCAATTGGAACATCTCGATACAATCGTTTGTCCAATATATTCATAGACTATAAATATGTAGTGTTTATAGGGAAACGCATCGCTTGGCTTTCGTTCTTGATATTTGATTTTATGCAGCCAAATCTTGAACATTAATCTTCAAAGAATGCAGTTAGATTGAAAAGAAAAATGACAATTTCAATGGCTAAATAATTTCGAATATTAAGGTTACAAATTAAGGGAGGGGGTTGGAAGCAGCTATTTACATTCACCATTGTTATATATCTATCACACTCTATATTTACCCATATTAAAATTTTTAAAAATCACTATTTTCATCCACGTTACATTTTAGCATTGTCCTTATTAAATTCATTCATTTAAACATTATAAATCTACACAGATTTTATATATTCGTCCCACTCTAAGTCCATCCCTTGGTACAATTTCAAAAAAAAAAAATTTTAAAAAAACATTGTATTCATCCCCATTACACATAAAATTAACCTTCTCAATATTTAATAATTAATTATATAGACCAAAAATTATAAGATGGGATTCCATGTCAATAAAATGTCAATTAAAAGTTCACAAATCTCTAACCGAATGAGAAATATAATTGTACATTAAGCAACTACATTGATGAGGTGCAATTGGAAATATATATGACCGATTGATTATATATTCTAAAATATTCATAACATAAAATCAAAATTTACAGATGTTATTTAACGATTAAGTGATAGGCATATAGATTATTGTCAAATTAAAATTTATTGTTATAAGAATTTATGTACTATCAAAATTGTCAAAATATTGAAGTTTAGAAAACACGAGTCTCAAAAATGACTATATTATAAAGGGCAATCTAGAATAAAACTTGTCATAGTCTTGTCATATACCAGTCATAATCTTGTTGATCCATAGTTTGAGGAAATTAATATGACCGATTTCAGTAAAATTATCGTGACATGCTACAATGATATAATGGTTTGACATAATGTCACATGACACTTCATTATTGGACTATTTTAGAAATAATTAACTTTTCATCCAATCACATTTTGTTAGCACCCATTATGTTACTCTATCTGTCAAACACGTTTT
>CAIGRB010114031.1:13722-34088 GCA_903798255.1 Fraxinus quadrangulata
GATTTTCTACACTACTACATAATCTACATTCACTTCTCAATTTTACTTCAACATTCAATATCAATTATCTCATTACAAGTTTACAATCACAAATGGATACACGCTCATTTGTTGAAAACTTGCTCGGTGTTGGAGACAAATCACCTATCATGCCCCATAGTTAATTTGGGAATGAATTCGCTGGTCTAAATGAATTACCCATTCCAGAAAATATTCAAAATTTCGACGTTCAGAAAAGTAGTCATCCAATTGATTTGGATGACGTTGATGCTAGTCATCCAATTGATTTGGAATATGATGAAGAACTAGCATTAGATATTTCTAATGCAAAGGGGAAAAGAAAGGAGAAGAAGCAAGCAAAATGTTGGGACCATTTTAAATTGGTTCAAACTGGTCGTGTGATCGATGGAGTTCCAGAAACTAAAGCAGCATGTAAATACTGTCAACAACGATTGTCATGGCAAAAAGGTATTGGAACCACCCACTACAAAATATGTGCGAGCAAACATGGACTTCTTCCAACTGGTCAAATGCAACTACAGTTTGCCAGTCCAGGCCGCAACTACACAACTATAGAAAATTATTGTAAGGTAGGGGGACTCCCTTTGCAATTATCACTTAATGCCCCAATAATTAGTAATTTTTAAACCAATTTCATTCATCCCCACGCATAAGCACAGATAGAAATCGGCTGGAGAGGATTCGAGATAGACCGAGAGAAAGAAACTGAGAAAAGAGAAGAAGAAAGGGAAAACAATAAAGGAAGAAAAACAAAAGGAGAAGAAGGGAAGAAGAAGAAGAGTAAGTGGGTATTTTAAGCTTGAATTCCATTGTTCATTCTCTTTATTTTCTTCAAGAAGTAGAAGTATAATTTATGTTGAATTTTTAGGGTTTTAATTTATTGGTTTAAATTTCAGATTAAGTTGAAGAAATATCATTGTTAGTTCAAGTTTCTTGAGTGATTACTTTCCATTTACATCAAGGTAAGGAATTTTTATTTTTGGGCAAACCCTAGGATTTTTATTTGGATTCCTGAAAGAAGTATGTTTGGTAGAATATTTATGTTGATGGAATATTCGTTTGGAAGAATAAATTATAAGTTAGAATATAAAAGTTAAGTGAATTGAATTATGGTTGCTAGTTTTCACTAGATTTGAAGAATGAATTGCATTTATGTTGGAATGAAGGTTATGTTAATGAATTAGTTATTAATAAATGGACTTGAAAGTGTAATTGGTGATCTTATATGGTATTTCAGGTAGTAACGAAGAAATTGAAAAAGATTACCTATCGTCATAACTTGTACCTTGTTTTGAGTGAGTGGAAAAACTTATTTTTCAGAAATAAATATTTATTAAATTTATATCATATCAGAAAGTTAATTCTTTTATATATTTGATTTGACATCATAATCAAATGGATTTTATAGTCTGTTATTTTAAAGTTAAATTTATCTTATTTAAATCATTTCTCTAGCATATTATATGTTTCAGTATATCTAAAGTCATTTTAAAAAATCACCAGAAAATACTCAGGTGATTTTACCCCTGTCTACACTGGTGTGAATACGTTTCCACAGTGTATGACTTCAGATGGTTATTTTACCCAATCTATACTGGTGTGAATGTGTTTTCACGGTGTATGATCAGTTATGGTGATTTTACCTGCTCTGCACTATTGTGAATGTGTTTCCATAGTGTATGATCGGATTATAGCTCTGCGCGCGTATGACCAGAATTTCATAATCGAATAGTTTTGTCATGTATATCGGTACTAATCGATACATGAGTAGTAAGGTTATTCAGGGTACCTTTTTGGTGTGATATTTTAGTATTTCTACAGCTTATTCGATTTTCGATTATAGAGTTCAGATTATTCAATTTTCAGTATAAACTTTTAGCTTATATTCGTTATACTTTATAGTTACTTATTTAGAATGAAGAACAAATGATTTTATGATAAAATCATGCTTCAATTTTTAAGAGTATTATCAGATTTCAGAATTTCTCAAAATTTCAAAAGAAAAAGAGTTTTCAAAAGAAAAAAATATGCATAAGCGGAATGAAAATATATTTATTTGTAAACTATCCACTCACTGAGTTACAAGCTCATAGTTATGTCACCTCTTTTCTTATCAAATAGTAGTTGAGTTAAGCAGCATTGAAACTTGTTGATCCATCGAGTTGAGCAATTCCTTGTCTTTAACTATATGATTCATTTTGTACACAAATTTTCTGATTTATTGCTCTAGTAGTAACCGTTAATTAATAGTCTAAAAGTTTTTTGTAACGGAAGAAACCAATAAAAAATAAAATAGAAGTTTTTTTCGTACGCCTTGTACTATTTGACTAAAAAAATATACGAGCTCTCAAATTTTTGAACATTTTCACAACACGAACAATATCATAGACGATCACCCAAATGGCCTATGCTTGAGATGGTTATGTATTCGCCTGTTAAGCAGAAAATAAAAAATTATTTTATTATAAAAATAGGAAAATAGATTCAAATAAAAATATAGAAGAAAACATTTAGGATAAGGAATTATAAAAGAAAATCAAACAAAATCCTAGGAGAAACAATAACGAAAATAAATAAATAAAAAATAAAAATTTGAGAAAAATAAAATATATTAAAAATGAGGAAAATAAAATCATATAAACAGACCGAACAGTAAAAAAAATTAAAAATAATTATTAGCTGATGAAATTCGTAGAGGGAAAAATTGATGAAAATAGAGCGAACATAAGTAGTTTGTGGATTTCATATAATAAATCACGAAAATCATTTAAGAAGACCAAAAAAAAATTGAAAAAAAAATTGTAAAAGAAAAATTGAGAAAAATAGGGTGAGCAAAATTAATTTGCAAAAATCAATCTAAAATTCATGAAAATCATGTAAACAAATCGAACTGCATAAAAAGAGAATTGGGATGGATGATGAATGAATAACATTGTGTAAAAGTGAGTCAATAACCCGTATTTTTTTTTTTTTTTTACGTGACAAGTTTTAACTTATGTAAAGGTTGGTGATACTCATTTAATTATCTCTTAAATTTTAATTCCATTTATTGTCACATATGATTTTTATACGCTACATAGATTTTTTGTTCAGATGGAACAAAATTGATATAAAATGTATTTACAAAAATATCCAACTCTACGTTTGTCAATTGAAATGTGTTTAATTTTGATAACTATTGTAAAAATGACCAAATTTGACACCAAAATATCCATTATACTCTTAATGAAAAGAAAAAAAAAATAAACTGATTTTTTGTTGGATGCGACATGCCTAGAGGCAATGAAGTTGCTTCCATGATCAGAAGCCAAAACAATATGCAAGTTATTATCCAATTGTTCCATTTCTTGCGTGATTTATTGCGTAATAACCAATTGAAGATCAGAGGAAAAGGAAGAAGATGAACTAGATGGTTTAGCATTAGGAAAATGTTACTTGGATATATATATATATATATATTTTTTACATTATGATTAACATGACATGTGTTGACAAGTATTGATTGAGTATCAAAAATTTAAATAGTCCAATGGTGTGTTGTTACGTGTCCAAATATAAAAAATAATGTAAATGATAATGTACATGTAGTATTATTAGAATATTTAAAAAAAATTCATGTCAATTGTGGATTCTTACTTACAAATTGTGTCACATCATTATTAAATAACTTTAATAGAAAGGAATTTAAAGTAGTTGTGTATTGATCATGTCAATAATAGTGAAATAAATTATTTACAACAATTGTTATTGAAGAAGATAATAAATGCATGTGGCAATGCATAATCTCGATATATTATTCTCGAAATTATCTAAACATGGATAATAATATTTTGAATATTACTCTGGACATTTTTCAAATGTCGAGAATAACATAAAAAATGGGCAAAGTTAGAGAACATTTTGTATTTAACATTTAACATATTATGTGTAGGTAGCATGTTCGTGTGATAGCTCATCATAGATGTTTGTGTGGTGCAACGAGTGCCATAATTGAGCAACGCATCATGCAACGATTGGACGATGCAATCAACCATACGTTCTTGCTAGTATTATTTAAGTATTTCGTACGCCATGAATTGTCAATTAATGATAAATTTAGTTCTCTTCGTTGGTTTTCATTTTTCTCCCCATTTTATCTCGTTCTTCACACTTGAAAACTAATTCTTGACATTTGATATTTGATAATTTCAACTTAGACATTTCGTCTTTCTAGAATGAGGTTCGGTTGATTGATTTTCATTTGTTCTCCACATTTCATTGCGTTCTTGATTTTTTAAAACTAATTCTTGACATTTATCAACTAATAATCTTGACACTTTATGTATCGAAAACTAGGTGAGAGAGAAGGATTTTTTTTTTTAAAAAAAAAAATTAATTATTTTTTTAAGACTCGTTTGCAATTTTTTTTGAAAAATTTGAAACTATAGTTGAAATTAGTTTTCTATATTTTTCATATTTTTGTTTTATTTAAATAGAGAGCATATTAATCATTTAACAAGACTTCATTTAAAAAATAGAAGAAAAAAGGTTTTCCGCATCTCAAATGTCATATAAGAATTTCTGCTAAAATGAAAGAATAGCGGATATTCTGCAATACGGCCAAAGGTTAGGAGATTTTGCGGTAATAAGCCTACAAAATACGTGGAAGTGAAGTGAAGATGAAAATGACAACTTTTTGCCACTCATTTTTAGAATGCTTATCTATGGCTTCTTCTTACTCTTGTCTTATCAAGAAGAGTAGAAGGAAAAGAGATACGCAAACTTTGCCACTCATTGAATTAAGTTAACTAGTTTCACTATTAAATTTTTCAAGTTGTTTATTAATTGCTGAATTTCTTAAAATTGGGTATTGAGAGAAGTGAAGATGAAAATGGTAGAGGAGAAGAAATTAAAGAAAGAGAACTCTATTTAAGTAATTTCACTTAAGATTATTTTTGTAAAGAGGAATCTATTTAAGTTAAGATTATTTATGTAAATAAGAAAATTAATTTTAAGTAATTTCAGTTAAGATTATTTATGTAAAGATGAATTCTATCTAAGTTAAGATTATTTATGTAAATAAGAAAATTACTTAAAATTGTGGTGAAGTTAACAAAAATTCGGTAATATCTAAAAGGGGCATTTTAAAAAATGTCCACTTTTTTGGGTGTCAATTGAAAAATGTTCATCATTTTGAATTTTGTACCAAATTGCTCGTTATGCCCTTAATGGAAAAATGAAGCAATTTGCTTTTTTTTTCTTCCAACTTTTCACAAATTTCGAAAAGTAGCTTTCATGAGAAATTACATTCAAATGATATTCTCGACATTTCAGATGTCGTTCTCGATATTTGAACTTTTTTATATTTCAAAAGTACACTTGTCAAATCACAATATTAAATGTTTTCGATATTTTAAATGTTGTTCTCGACGTATTAAACATCTAGAATGACATTTCATTCTGAACATGACATTTCTCTACATTTGAAATGACGTTCTCGACCTTTTTGTGTCAATGAGAAAAAATGCTATTTGACAATAGTACTTTTAAAATAAATAGGTTAGGGGTTATGTGTCAAAATTTTATTGGTCAAATTTTTTTTAATAAAGTGGACATTTTTGTGTTTATGTGGAATTATAAATTGTTAACAAGAATATTTTGATCTAAATTCTTTCGAAATGGACATTTTTGCAATGGTGGACATTTTTGCAAACGGACCCAAAAAAATGGACATTTTGTGAAATTTCCTCTATCGTTAAAATTTATTAATGATTTTGACTTAAATTTATTAATAAGTTGAATTAACCAACTCACAGACGTGCTGAATAAAGTCAAAACTGCTTCTGCCCCCAATTATTGTCCGAACTCGGATTCTTCAATCATCAGGTACACGTTCTCTCAACGCCAAACCTCCAATTTTCTCTACTGTCTCCTCCCAACTCTCTATCTGTAGCTCTCGTGTATATATGTACTCGCATATCTATGTTTATATTTATGCATATCGGTATAGTTTGAATTGGAAAAGGGTTGTCACTTCCTATGATCGTATGTTTTTATACACGTTTGATTTGTCTCATTTTTACTTCACCAAAGCAGATCTAGACTTAAAGGTTTCTCTACAAATGGTTTACTGTGTTTTGTGATGTGGTATTGCTAATCAATACTGGTGAAACGGTTACGCGAGATTCTGGATTTATTTAGTGTAGTCTGTGAAGTAAATATCTTTGATTGTGCTTTTTTGCTTAGTTCATAGAAGTTTAGCTGATGGATTTTTGGTACAAGCTATTTTTTTATAGATAATTTTTAGTGGTAATCTCGGTGGTAATTGGTTTCTTGATTTTGATTCAAAATTTTGGTTGAAGGAGGTGATGGGTTTTCATGAGCAACATATTTACTTGGTGTGGATAACAATTATTGTACGCATGTTTTTGAGTGGGATGGTTCATTACTTACCCATAAAATGTGAAGAAAGGAAAAGAAAAAATTCATGATAAATGGCTGAATTTGTGTAGTTGTAATTTGATGAGGGATAAGTTTTATGGCATATTGTGAGGGAAGACCAGATATGGACGATGAATTAAGAATTTTTGTTCTCCAAATTGATACCTTTCAGTAAATATATTGTGACTATTTCCAAAACGTTCAATACCAAATTTTAAGTACTATTCCGAATTTAACCCCGAGGACAATAGAAATAAATAGGAATAAAGAAGTCTGGTCAAAGACTTTTGATCTGTAAGGGGAACTGCCACTGATAGTCATTTTGTACTGTTGGTTTCCATTCCAATAAGTGGTTAAAATGGTTAAGTGAACAATTTTATTTGTTTAAGATGCTTGGGTTCACACCTGTCAAAGTCCTTTTGTGACCGTGCTGAGGGAGTGTATTTTATATATTAGTTGGACAAGTTGGGGAGGAATTTTGATTTACTGGTTCCCAATCTACACTTGTCCCAAAGTAAATTTTGTTTCATAACATGTTTGGTTGTCCTTAGAAGTGAAGTTTTTTTCTAACATTTTAGGTAAGACCTCAAAGAAGTAATATACCTTTTTTCGTTTTATGTAAACTTAATCATGAGTAAGTAATATAGCTTAACCCAACATGCTTTTTATGCTTATACTGCTATGTTCTGAAAGCCTTTTCTCTGTTGTACCTTCCAGTGTCAAAGAGCTGATTGGTAATCTTTTGTTCATAGAATTTCACATTTAGGCGTTGAAGATATTCAAGTTTGGTAGAAAAAGATTAGAACTCTAAGCTGCTGTCCTGTTCGTCTGAAAATGATCTTCCCCTTTTATGCTTCCTAGAATATGCATGGGATCGCATGTTAGAAATTCTCTCTCCAATCCTCTATGCTTTTTTGGTTGAAGTTCTCCTTCAGAATTCTTGAATAGATGATTTAAGTCTCTAAACCGTGCTTTATTGAATCAAATATTGATGCATTAGTAGCTCTAGATCTATAGAGCCTTACAATAAGTATGCAAATATATTTTTTAATAACTTCAGGGAGGTGCTTAGCTTAGCTGTATCATCTTTGAACATAAAATAGAGTCTGGAGGAACCACTAAACTTTCATCAAATTTCACTGCATCCGCTGAACTTCCTTTTGTGTCACTTTACCCACTAGTCTTCCAATTCATTTCACTTTCGGTGTTGGTTAAATTTGAGTACTGATGTTGATCGAGTCCCATACACATAGAATATGTGCCCTGATAGTTAACTGATTAAGCTGAAACAAAGATAAAATAAAATTCAAGGAGTTGATCAGATGATCTCAAAATGCTGCCGTCTTCTTACTTAAAAATATAATGAAAGAGGAAATGGCTGAATCCTAGTGCTTTAAAAAAATGTTGAGTATTCTGAATATAAGTTTGATGGGGTACCTTAATTTGAAAACACAAGTCAATATGCTTATATATTACACGACAGCTTCTTAGATAAGAAACAAATACAAGTTTTAGTTAAAGAGCAAACTCTTATACATTATTTAGAATTCTTAGTGAAGTAGTAAAATATAGTTTCTAATATTGTGAAATGATTTCCATGGCTGGATGAACGTTTTTGAACAGCAAGAAAAATAAAAATAGAAGGCAAAGGTAATGCACGCCTTGTGGAGTTATTTAAAGAAACAATAGTGATTAATATATACATCTGGCTAAGTAAAGTGAGAAAGGAGATTTTATTCAGAGGTTAATCTTAAAGCTGTTAACATTTGATAAAGATGTTAAACGTGGACATTTGACTCTTATGGAGTCAAAAACGGTTTTAGATATAGTATCTTTCTTTTAATCCTACTATTTGACACCATTGTATTTTAACATATGTTTTACATTTTCTTGATGTTGGAAGTGCTAAGAAATTAAGTTCTCAAGCACCATATCGTCTAATTGGGTTTTTTTTTTTTTTTACAGAATGGAATTCAACTCTTATTAGCTGCTGAGCAAGAAGCTCAACATATCGTCAATGCTGCTAGAACTGGTGATTATCTCTTCAGTGTCATTGTCACATATCTATCCAATTGGTTCTTTCACACTATCAAAATGGGCACTCCTTGTAATAGAGGGACTGAACAAATTGATGAAGAGACTATTACTGGAAATTTCATAGTATTGCTCTGCATATTTTATATCACATATCATGATGACCTATAGATTTCAGTGCCAGGAAGACTTTTTTCACCTTTTGGTTGGAAGGAAAATGTGAGAGGGACAAAAAGTACGATGGAAAGCAAAATTGTTAGCTTATTGTAAATGTCTCGTGACGCTGACTGGTGGAGAAAAGCATGCAAAATTCTCAACCTGAAATTCTTGTCATTTGCAGTGGCTTATGTCATAATTAAAATATGAAACATTGTTAATTTATCATAGCTGAATGACTTAATTATAAATATTGTGCAATATAACACGAGTTCTTGTGCTATCCGTAAAACGAATGATAAACCTAATAGCCACTTTTAGAGATCTTTTGCATTGCATTGTCCTTGAATGAGACATTTCTGTTGTACCTCCATTGCCTTTAGGTTTGAGCTAGTCAGCCTACGTAGCGGCTTTTCAGATAAGCTTGATCCAGGTTTACTGGCCTCAATCTAGTTCAGGCAAAAGCTTGAAGGGTTGGTTTGTGGCTAATAATCTTTCTTTGAAATATGTTAATATTTAACAAGTAAAAAATCAATTATCAATTATTTCAATGAGCATAATAGATCCCATATTCGATTTTTTTTTTTTTTTTTAATCAATTTGGGTAGAAAAAGTTAAATGGCTTGATCTCAAGCTAGAGTCTCAAAACGTGTATGGACCTTTGTCTATAAACTAAACTTGGCAAGCCCCATTCTGCTCAAAAGTACGAGTAAAATTGGCTATGGCTTATTTGTGCTTTACATGGGAGAAGCAAATTCTGCATGAAATGAATTCTTGAACTAGTGATTTTAATGTGCTGTGGCCTTCGTGTGCAGCGAAACAAGCTAGACTGAAGCAGGCAAAAGAAGAGGCTGAGAAGGAGATTGCTGAATTCCGCGCTCAAATGGAAGCTGACTTTCAGAGGAAGGTGGCAGAGGTGAAGTAAAAATAACATTTACCTTTTATGCCGTCCTAAAACTGTAATTTGATTTACACATTGAAGCATAATGATCCAATTTGTTTTATTATAATGATTGAGCTGATTCTGGCTAGTGTTTTCTGTAATCAATAGTTTCATAACAAAGTTCTAGATTTCTTATCACTTTTTCATTGTGTCTCGTGCTCTATCGAACAGAGTAGTGGAGACTCGGGTGCTAACGTAAAGCGCCTCGAACGAGAAACTGATGCAAAGATCCAACATCTGAAGACAGAGGCTTCAAGAATTTCCCATGACGTTGTCCAAATGCTTCTGAGGCACGTGACAACCGTAAAGAACTAAAAGATCTTGGTTAAGCAAAGTTCATCGAGACTGTTGAGCGCTCTCCTTATGTTAATTTGAGATGGATATTATGGCAAATGAAACTCTTGTTAGACTTGTATTTTAGCATATTTGTGTGTCGTGTAAGTGAATCCCTTTGATTGAATAAACCGAGTTCAATTGCTCTCATGTTACTTGTATAGTTTTGTTCAGAATGATCTGTTCAAACGCACAAGTGTTTCTAAGGAAGCTAGTCGATTTAGCTTGGCGAATATTAAACATAATTTAGATACAATTGAGGAAGATCAATATAGTTACTCCAAAGAAATACTTGTAGAATGGTCCCAGGTCGCCCTGTTAGCAGCTAAATAGGTAGAATTCACCTTTAAAATCAACTTGTAAGAGGAAGGTGCTTAAGAGTAAACCCATAAGGCGGGCATTTCACGATCAACATGGAGTACAATTCTATCATTGCATTCCACTCCTCTGCAAGACCGATATTCATGGCCCCCATTTACCTAGTTGGTGAGTCCACGGAACCGATCTTCTAATGCATATTGATCTATCAATAAAAAACAACCCAACAAACTAAGCCTCTTCCCATATACTTGGGAGTCGACTACATGTATTTGATATGATAGAGTGGGTTTGGTGTTGGCTTCTTCCTCAGGAATGCAGCATTGAGAGATCTTGAAGAATTTGCTCCACCACGATCCCACAAGCGAATAATCCTACACCAATAAGTGCAGGTCCTGCTCTTGATATTGCTGTTGGGTCAGCGCCCTGGCCATTTTTCTTGTGCATTGCCCAGGCCATGGCCGGGGGAAGAACCCCATATAGCATTGTCATGCAATAGCCTCCCTGTTCCAAAACTAACCTTACGAATTCCATTTGAAATTCCAAACTTATTAGCACCAGGTTGTGAAGGGGGGCTAATTTCAACTTACAGCAATATCTGTGGCTGCTGAAAATGCATCTGGTACTGTTGTTGATACAAGAAGAGATGGAGCAATGACCATAGCTGTTGCTGTTAAGCTTGTCCTATTTCTTCTCCACCAATAATAGAGCAAGTTTGATTTCTGCTACAGTAAATCACCATACATTAGGGAGTATATATTGGTATAGATACGATGATAATATTCACAATATATTTGGAAGAAATGCGAGCTACCTCTAAAAGTTGTGTCGATGGGGGATGCAAGAACAAATTATTAAGTTGCTCCTTGAGGAACTCGGAGAAACCCAAAATAGTGCCAATTAAAGAAGTTCCAACAGCCAGAAGTGAAAAGGCCTCCACCATGAATGAAATTCCCCTCCACCTCACACTAAATAAGAACAGAAGGCAAGCTGATATGAAAAATAAATTATGGACAATAATTGGTCTTTCGCTGCCAGGCCGACATCCGGATGGGCCTACAGCCGAGATGGGCCACAGAGAAATGTGGCAGACTAAGCCACAACAACAAAACCCATGACAACCCAGTCCTGTAAGCAGCATGCTGTTTTGGGACTCTATTCAACAGGGATGACACCACTAAACACAAGAAAGATCCACAATTTTCAACTAGAAACATTAACAAGCAATAACCGATTAGCCAAACTGTTTTCCTGATTAATGGAAGAATCTATAAGTGAAAATGAACTACCTCATAAGCAATTCCACAGGATCAGCAACTTCGTTTGCCTGGCTTGAGAGGCCAAGTGCTATTGCATTCCAAACAAGCAATGCCACCAATGGCACAACACTACCAAGCAAAACTGAAGTCCTTACTCTCCTAAGATCGCCTCCCAGATAAGCACATAGAACTGCAAAAAGATCCAATGTGATCAAACCCGAAAAAAGTTTCGCTCATTCTTATTGTCCAAGATCATCCACTCTTGAGTAAAAAGAGAAAACGTGATTGCAGAGAACAAAGAATATTCACCAGGCGCAAGATCATGATAAACCAAAGAAAATATCATTACTGGAATAGTTGCTGGAACCTTTTCCCAGTCACCACTTGTCTCGGTGCCTGGCCATCCTCCAGATGCAATAGCTAGAACTTCAATTGATATCAGCAAACCTGTTTCAACATTGCATCATATATCATTAGGATAAGGGGAGAAATTTAATTAGTAACATTAGAGCTGCCAAAAGAATTTTTCTATATACTTGAAATACGTAATTCTTTCTTGAATTGCTGAGAGTTTCAAGCTATGATTTGAACTTGTCCTGATACCTATCATGGATGTCGTTAGCCATTGGTTCACTTGATCAGTAGCTTGTGTACCTCCAACAGATATCAAAATCGAGAAAAGGGCTGTGAAGAGAACTCCAGAAACTGATTCGGGAAGATTGATTAAATGATAAAGGATCTCCCCAGACTTGGAACTATACACGATCATAGAAGTGTAACCTAAGAATATGTAGGTCCCCGTCGCTAGAGCTCCACCCCACTCTCCTAGTGTCTCTTGAGCCATGGTTCTTATGGATATTACCTCTAATTCATCCTGGTCTACTCTTATTTTCTTCTTTCTTAGCAACCACACATTAATTTCAACCAATAACAAAGCTTCAATTAATAGAAAAGCCCAACATACTGTCAACGATATTGAACTTGGAAGTAGTCCCTGCAGCACAAAATAAAGGCAAGAGTTAACACAATGCAAATGCAAAATTTTTATCAGCACCACATAACTGAACTTCACCGATTTCCTTTTATCCCAACCAAAATGAATACATTAACTACACTTCATGAATTTAATGCTGTGAATTATTAATAGTTACGAAAAAAACAAAAACAACAAATTAAGCTTTGTTTTCAATAAATTTGAAGTCGGCCATATGAATCGTTTTAAGCTGGCTGTCAACCAAATGCAACCTCCTCGTTTACCCAAACTTGGGGCTGGCTTGCTCTCAACTCTTACAATAACAGGGAATATTTATTTCCATTACAAGGATGAAATACGGGGATCCTCTAGTTTTGATCAGTCTTCAACAAATCAAAAGAAAAATTAGTTCAATATGGAACATATACGGTCTCAACATTTAAAAAGAATTTACCCTTTCGCCTTCTTTTACAGATAAGGTAAAAATTGGTGTTTCCACGCCCCTTGGATCACTAATTTGTATAAAAATTATTAAATTTTAAATAGAATTTCTTTCCTGAAGTAGTTAAAGTTACCGCAGGGGAAGTTTTCTTTGGAAGAGCAAGAATCCCAGAACCAATACTCGTTCCAATTATGAGAGCAACTGCACCAGCAATACTTCCTTTTTCCTTTGAAATTTGCACTTTCTCCTCGCTCAATTTCACTACACAAAACTTCATTCTCTTTTTCGCTGAAAATTTCCAATTACGAGTTTGCTGCCTTCCTGGATGAGAATGGCTGTAAGCAGGGCCCCAGTAGTTTCTGGTGATTTTTTTGGGAAAATCAGATGAATTCATTAAATGAATACTAAGAAAAATGAGGTAACTATATACAGTGATCAAGAAAAGAGAGAAAAATAATACATCCCGGAATTGAAGGGTATTTTGATGCTGCGTTGATGGCATCTTGCCCATGATGGACTTGTTAATTTTGGAATTCCGCGGCTCTCAGCAACAAAGGGAGAAGATGAAATCATGTGATGATAATCCATCATTCACTCTCTCTCTCTCTAAGCTCCCAGTACCCTAATATCCGGGAACACGATGTTGCTAGCGGGTTCAGGGACCACATTTATGGTTGCTAATACAGTTTATGATTTTTTTTACGACTCTTCTAGAAAAACGGGTTACAGGATTTTTGGCAAACGTACGCTTTGCAAATTTTACAGTTAAAAAAATTAAACAAAAAATTGTCAATCAAAAACTACCGAATCAATCCCTGTAAACGGCCTTGTCTCTAAGCTGTTTCTTCAGCTTTTTCCCCATTTTTTTTACAAAAACGTACGACTTTTTATAAAGGTTTGCCGCGGTAACGACTCATCCCGTTAAAAATTGAATTGACACTAATTGGACAAGCAAATTATACAAGTTAAAATATACTAGTTAATTATTTTTATCTTGAAGGGTAAATTAATCTTTTTACTTGTTAACAATACTATATAAAATCTTATTTTCTATGTATTTTCATACTGCAATTGAACAAGAAATCATAGCTTTCTTTTCATCTCTATCTGTTTATTTGCCGGTAGATTGTGCTGGTTAACATGTATTAGTTATTTGTATATTAGTTTCACATATATTTTCATTCAGCTTTCGCTCCCTTTTGTTTGACTCTGGTTTGATTTCGTATCTCGATATTTTATATTTTTGCACCTTTGATCGATAATTTTTAGTTTATTTCGCAGCGCTTAGGATTTGAGATGATTATTTTCAGTCTATTAATGTGCAATTCAATGGGGATAATTATTCTTATTTGAATTATGTGTTGAATAAATCTCTTTGAAATCAATATTCATAACAAACAATCATCTCATCTCATTAAATGCTTTTAAGATATAGACATATGAAACATTTTCCAACAACATTGTTAAGGACCTTTATGATGGATTTGATTCTCTGGTGTGAAATGAAATCGCCTTCGTTCTTTGCTAATTGTAGATCCCTTTTACCTCTTGGAAAATCACGAATCAAAACTTTCAACCATATTATTTGGTTACTCAATCAATTAATTTATAATGCTTACATGTGAAAGTACATCCCCAAATTGTAAGAGCTTCATTTCATAAGTGGAGGAATAGGGAAAAAAATTTCTTCTTTTATGTCCACTGATTCGTATTCAGTTGAATTTTTTATTTTTATTTTTTTGGTTTGGCTATGATGGGTAGCAAATCCATGCCTTTTTGTCTATGATACCAATGCAAGAAAAATGAATTCAAGCAAATCGAATTACAAGACACAAACAGAGAGGCCAGTGACCTTGTGGCGAATGGAACTGAATCAGTGGCAAGCATGTGGTTTCCTTGATCAATAGTCATAGCAATTGTGTATGTAAATTTGAAATTTTTCTTTGTGAACACAAAATTAAAGGTGAAACATTACTAATATTTAATACTAATAAAGAAACATAGAAATGGCAAGATTGTATGTTGTGTACAACACAACCTTAAAATCATGATCAAGGATACTTAGAATTCAAAATGCAGAACCAAATTTTGAAATAAACGTAGAAAGAGTATTAAGTTTCACAACTTCTCACATAAGATCCATGAGAAGAACTCACCATTTTGCTAGAGGACATGGTTCTGTTCAAAATTTCTTGATTGATCGTATAACACCCGCCCTGAATTTTTGGGTCTAATTATAAGAATTAAAAATTTAAGAGCTCAGTTGAGGGTTAATCCATCTTCTAGGACCTTGTTGCAAACTTATTATAAATGTTAATTCCCACAAATCGAATGTTTGGTCAAACCCTCATATAGAAATCCTTGATATATGTTTTTTTGTCGTATTTATGATTGACCAAACGTATGGTAATATGTAGTGTGAATGCATGTGTATATAGAATGTAGTATTCAAATGAGGAATTGAGATATTCTTGCTTATTTAACAAATTTCAAGGAACAACTTCAATGCTAAAATTAATAGTTTTTCCACCATCAAGGATTTTTCCTTAATGATGCATGCCTAATATTGTCCTATTTAAGCCCCTCATTCATATTCACATACCACACACTATTATTTTTTTCAGCCCAAATAATATAAACATATACACGCACATAGCTGAGGTGGAAAATTGTAAGAGGGATCAAACAATTTTATTCGATCTCTATTACTCTTTCTTTTAAATTTCACAATAAGTACACTACCTATATTTGGATTATTATTATGTTTCAAGAAAATTATTATGGGTCTTTATGATTATGTTAAGGGGACCGGAATTTAGTAGCGCTGCACATAAGAATCTTACCACCTATGTTCGGTAAAATTCTTGTGTCTCTATTATGTTAATTATGATTATTATATTCTTTTAAGTTATACACGATAATAATTCATGGCGTACTTATGGGGATTTTATAAATCTCACTTTATGATATTTTCCCTTTCAAGAAATTGATGGTTCAAAGTAATCAATGTGGAGATGGCAACGGGTTAAAATTAATAAATTATATTGTGTTTGAAATACAACTTTTAAGTTTCATTTTTTTAGACATTATGAAAAACGTAAGTTTGACCCTAACAACACCTAGATTTGGTGAATAAATGTAATATGCGAAATTTAATAATACTAACGAATTAAATAGCAACATTATCTAGATGATTAAACATGCAAATCATATTAGTCATAAGTTTGAATACCGTAGTTTATATAATCAATCAATAAACAAAATGAATGCAGTAAATCAACACCAAGATGATCGCGGAGAAACCCAACTAGGAAAAATTTCAGGCACTTTGTTAGTCAATCCACTATAAACGATTCAAGACTTACAGTCTACCAGACTAGACGACGACACATACTATCTAACCTCCTGACTACAATTCAACAATTCTTCTGAATTCTGTGCTACCCATGCATCCATTCCAGCTGCAATAACCAACGCTCTCCTAGAACTCCACTATCTTGCACCAGTCCCTAACTTGGTAGAATCGTCTATCTCCTGTGGATCACGAAAAACAACCCGTTCTTCACAAATGAACAACTCATTTTTAGAGAGAAACAAATGAACAACGTGTTGATTTGAAAGACTAAAACAACAGGATTCATTCATCGCGCTAACCATGTCTAATTCAGGTACGCTTCCACTTCGATTTACATATTCTTGATGATCCAACATGAAAAATCATTATGGTAAAAGAATTTTCCCAACAGTACCTTCATCTAACTAAATCTTGCAATGTCATAAATATTTAACAATATATAGTTGTCTTCACATCAATGACCCTAGACGCATTAATATAAAATCCATAACATTTAACATGTTTGGAATGCTAAGCTTGCTGGATAATGAGAAGAAATTTCTCATGTTCACATTTCTAGCATACTTACCAATAATCCAAAGATGTACTTCGACTCAAACATTCCCAATGATAAATAATCCATGTTAATTGTTTCATAAAAATTGAGTAGTTACAAAATAAGTTGATCGTGTGACAAACACTTTTACGTCATAGACACCAAAAATGGTTATGTGATCTTATATATTTATGTTGACAACATTCTTATTGTTAGTAGTAATGATAAGATGATTAAATCTACCAAAAATATATTGAATTCATGATATGATATTAAATATATGTGTTTAAATGATGTGATACTTGGAGTCAAATTTCAAGAATTTTAGATGGACTCGTTCTAAGCCAATCACATCACGTGTACAAAATTCTTGAAAATTTTCACAATGATTCTATTTTTAATTAGTTGAAGAAAAAAACGAAATAGTGAAGTTAAAAGCAAATGAACTTCTAATAAACTATAAACCTCATTGCAATATTAAAGCCAATCTAAACAAATATATTTTAAATCAAATTCTATTCTAATTCTCTCTCTTTTTCCATCTCCATCACCTAGTTGTTTGATTTGTATGCACACTGAGACGTGCAACTATATCATGAAAATCCTCTTAACAAAAAGTTATAACGAGATTTATCATGATACTTGAGTTTATAGCGCTACAAATGTGGTAAAGAGGTTAAGTAGCTACGCAACTTTTTAGAGGATATTCCGTGGTGGTAAAAGTCTTTGCCAACAATTTGCATACATTATGATAGTCAATCTATGATTGAAATAGCATAGAGTAATATATATACTAGTAAATCTAGAAATATATGTATTAGACATAATACCATAAGAACTAATATTAAAGTTTAATGTATTCGATTAATTTATCTTTTAAGTGTAATGATAACATCGCCCTGTCACGTTACGTTGGTGAATCTTAAATTCTATAAGAATTTTATTATAAAGTACAATATTTAATGTTGAAATTATTGTTGATTTATGCATCCGTATAATATAATTTTGTTATGATGAAATTTTTTATTTTTATTTATTTATCTTTAATACATTTTAATTAATATTGAGCATACGAATAAAAGTATAAATGATCACAGTTGGGCAACGATGCCAATTCCAGCCCAATATAGTGTAATGATGAAACTTGGGCTTGGCACAACTTCTTCAAAATTAACGAGGCACAAACTCGGATCCAATAAATCTTTAAGTAACGTTTTGGTAGTGGAACTTTAGTTGCCACTAGTGATGGCAAAAAAATCCGCCTTGCCCCACCCCGCCCCGAATGGGGCCGAAAAAATATGTCCCGTCTCGGGTGCCTTTCCCGTGAAGAATAAAAAAAAAAGTTAATTAATTTTGGACATTATTTGTTTCGAGCGCTTGCTTTGAATATTAATGTAGTTAGTTTGCGCATTATTTGCTTTGGATCTTAAAATTTTGAATTTGTATTTTAACTGAAAATGTTTGAAAAAAAAAGGGAGGGCAAGAAACTGGGCAGGCCCGGACGGGGCTTGGTGGGTGTGGGGCGCGATAGGGGAATGGAAAGGCGGGTCGGCCCGCTGCCTCTAGTTGCCACTGAATTGTTATTTGCTCTTAATCATTGATCATTATCCAAGATCAACGATGGGTGATTTGATTATAAATATGTGCACTCACTCTTGCCTTAATTCACTTGAGTCGTTTGATTTTCTTAGGGCTTCTGAAATTTTTTGTTCTCTCTCTTTTCTCTGTCTTTTCGTATCATCTTCAACCTCTGGTTCAAAGATTTCTTGTGGTTTTCCGAGTGAAATAATGAGGCTTTTTGGTTCTAAAGAGGATAGGGGTGTTTGGTTTCCAGATGATGCCTTTTGGTGAATCGAAGCAACTTTGACTGAACCATTGAGGGGTTAGAAATTTTATTTCTTACACAAGGGTATAATGATCTGAGCCTAATTTGATGATATATTTGATGTCCTTTGTAAATATCTGAGTCATGTACATGAGAAAACGATTTGTACAGACTTGTTCTATAGTGTTTGATTTTTATATAAGAGTGGTATCAAAGTCTTTGGGGGCTGATCTTGATCCTTTGATTGCGATCCGATCGTGTAAAATTATTTTAATACTATGGTCTGTTTCGATATGATTCAATTCGATATTGTTGGAACCCTAGATCTAAATTCATAAAATTTTGAAAAATTCACACATCTTGAAGTGAGTTTATATTTGGCATATCTAGAAAACTTCGAGTATGCAGCTCATGATTTTTGAATAAAAGCATGATGATCTTCTATACAATCTTATAGATAAGAAGAAAAATCATGCAGATAACATGTTATGAATTAGAGAGACAAAATAGAAAAAGTCAATACATTTGTGTGGTTTGTTAAGAACAAAACTCTTATAGTTATAGTTAAGAATTAGGATTGCATAGGGGTACAAGAGTCATAATAATTAGGATTGTAACAATATAATAATCATTCAGTTATTTAATTTAAAATAGAATAAATATGTAATGTTTATGTGAGAACAGATGTGGATTAATTTTAGTATACAATTTAAGATTAAAAATGTGTAATAGAAAAGTTGTGGATCACATAAAATGTATAGTTGAAATTAAATGTTGACTTTGACTTAAATAAAATTAAGATTTTATATCAAACATGAGCTTAATAATTTGTTATAGAATTGTGAACACAAGGTTGTTGCAATTGTTTTCTTAATTATAATGCATATTTCTCGAGCAACAAGAGATAACAAGATGACTAAATATGCTCTTACGAAATTTTGCAGCGAAGGTCTCAAATCTTTCAAACACTCAAACCTTCTAGTTGTAGCAGATAACTCCAGACCTTTCAAAACTATATTGCGGTCTATCCAAAAATTCATTTGTTGACTAAAACCATAGTTTGACCAATTTTGAAATGGTAAAATAGTCTTTTAACTTTTAATTGATTTAAAAGGGAAATTTGCATTGTAGATTCCAAGCCCTTCAAAAATGCACAGTAAAGTCCCAAACATTTAATAAAGAGATAATTGTAGCAAAGGTCTCAAACTTTTCAGATTTTTGTGCACTTTACTCTAATCTTTAATTTGTGTCAACGGATGTCCCAAATTTTTCAAAAATATGCGCCGGATGTCCATCTGGACGGATTCCGTCCAGTTGACCGTTAGTCAACCTAAAAAGTCAAAATTTGCCAAATTTTGACCCAATTAGAAAGGGCAAAATAATGACTATACAATTACTCCTATTAAATAATTAGAAAAAATAAATTTATAAACTCACCCCTCATAAAATTCCCCAACCCCACTTTCTCTATCCCCAACATCCAACCAAACCATAATCACCATCACAGTCGCCTGTCGTAAAGAATTCATTCACAAATTTTCGGTATTCTCAGCAATGTAGCTCTAGTAACCCCAAAGATGTAAAACTTACCTAAAAATCTAGATAAAGTTATTAATGAATTGTAATTCACCATACCTTCCAAGGCCAGAGTGTCACGGACCGCAGCTCCACTTAAGTCCCGTGATCCTATCGCAGCCGCAGTTTGCCCAATTTCTACCGCACATTGTGAATATTAGTCTATTTTTAGTTGTA